>CAXIVR010000002.1:225650004-225952504 GCA_964035755.1 Teleogryllus oceanicus | reverse complement strand
ATTTAGTGCATAACAGTTTACGATTCACCTGACGTCAAACGAAGAGGAAGAATGAAGTTTCAATTTCAGGAGTTTCATTTCAGAACATCCAACGTTTGCTGCTCCAGGACTCCATTTTCGACAAAGTCGACAGCAGCAAAACGCTACTGGCACTGCTTATAGATATTGTGGCACCACAGAGATTCTGCCAACCGAGAGAGCTATTTATAAATAAGATTTAGTGAAATTATTAACAGATTTCGTCATCTCTAAAGTCTGAGTATAATTTTTACGCCTGGGTGTGAATTCTATTCAGCCCTGGTTGGGGAAAACGCCGCTAGTCGACGGCGGGTCGGCGCCGGATCTCACCATCCAGCGGAGAAAGAACACCATCACCTCCTGAGTAAGAAATCTTGCACCACACTTACGGGACTAATGACCTTAGCAGTTAACGCATACAGAATCACTAACAATCGATCAAGCAAACAAGCAGTCAGTATCGACAACTAATACTGACTTTAATTATCATAAATTTTAATACATAACGCAATAAATTTAATGCAAAGTGTTTCAACTGTTAGAGGGAACACAAATTTATTTCTACTCATTGGAGGGGAGGCTGTCTTGACGCAAGCGTTACATTAATTATTTAGGGGTTGAGGTGGGGGTCAAGCGAGTTTCGCAGATGCGTTTGGAAGAGGAAGAAAGGCGTATTCAAAACACTCAAAATTTACGTTACGGAATTCATGAACAGTCTCTTCACTATTTAAAAAATGTAAGAAAAATGTAATTTTAACGCATACGTATATTCTTCATTATTTAAAAAAATGTGCCAGCAAAGTTTTACCATAAGACCCTGCACTAATTTAAACACATTTCATTCAAAACTTAGGTCTGTAAGAACTATTTTTTTTTTTTACATCCCAGCTTGAAGAATAGACTTTTTAATGGCATTTAAAGATTTTTTTGTAAGGGGAGGGGAGGGGAGGGGTGTTCTTCACCGTGGTCGAATAATCACACTATCTTAAGGCGGCTCCACACATTCGGCATTCGCCGAGCAGCGAGCTAGTGCTCGCCCTGTCCCGAGCAGCTGACGTGTTCGCCGAATGTTCGCTCCCTGTGATGTGTCCAAAAGACCGACACGCGGTTGGTAGGGCGAGCCCCGAATGTTCGCCACTCGGCAAATAGCAAGCAACTCATCCTCACTACTCGGGATGCGGCCAGAGGTTGCTCGGTGTTCGCCGAATAACGAATGTGTGGAGCCGCCTTTAAATGCACTCGCCGCGATCGCAGGCACACACGCGTTAAAGAGTGACGCGCGAGGCAGCTGAAGGTAATAGTAATAATAATAATAATAATAATAATAATAATAAAATAATAATAATAATAATAATAATAACGACAACGTTGTCTTTATTTGTGGCGAGGCTCACGCCTTAAGGCCTGCTTCCGCCTAACCACTTTAATTAATTTACAATTTTAAAAATTAGAGTTGAGGTGTTCGGATGTAATTAATATTAACTGACTTCGCATGTCACAGAGGAAAAAAATCAATTTGTTACTACCATCTACATTAATTTATCAGTATGAGCCAAATGAATTTATTGTATTTTTTGTTTATTCTTGAAATTTTGCAAAATGGAAAGACATGATGTAAGGAACATTCTTAAAAAATTAGATAAAAAAGCTCCCACTTATTCCACTTAGAATCAACAATTCAAAATGTCAGTTGTCATTACCCGACATGTCTCAACTGTGAACAATAAGCAAAAAAAGGGGGGTTTATATTACATTTACGTGAGCGATGCAATACTAGGGACCATCCCGGCCTACGCCTTAGCGATTGAGTAAACCCAGAAAAAACCTCAATCATGTAACCGATATTTCACGGCTGGCGGCCACTAGCGGCAGCGACGGGGCTCGAGGCGAAGACCGTTAGACGCACCTGCCGCCCGCGCGCCTCCCCCCCCCGCACCCACCCATCCACCAGTCCGTCAAGGCCAGCTGCGGCGCCTGCCCCACGTCGCGTCGCGCTGTGCCGCGCCGCGCCGCCAGCCCGGCCGCCTTTCCCCCTCCTACGTAGTCATCCTTTGCTCACGAAGCTAATCTCCAAAAGGGCATAGGTGGCTACGAGCATCAGTTGACGTCACTGAAATGCCTGTGACGGCGAGGCCCTAGGGTTCGAGTCCAGACGATGGCAGGATTTTCGACAATAGCTTGCCTGCTAGATTGGATTCAGCCGCTGTGTGGAGAATTCAAGCGACCGGCTGCTCTGATGGATAGTTTTCCGTGGTTTGTCCGATCCACACCAGACGAATGCCGGAACAGTACCCTAACAAACGGGCCACGGATCTCGCGCTATCTTTCCTTCCTCTTCCTTGTCGTATGCTCACCCCGTACACACACACTTACACTAACATGCACTACACTAGTACACATGCCGGGAGACCGGTCGGGAGCTTAGAGCTTGTCCTGGCTGGGACAGTGCCCGCTGGTGGAAGAGTCCTGGTTAGGGTAAAACCTCGCTAGCCGACGGTAGGTCGGTGCGGAATCTCGCCATCTAGCGGGAGATCACTGCCACCTCTCGTGCTAAAATATGCACTGCACTTACGAGACTAAATACCTCGGCAGTCGACGCCCCGCGCCCTCTTCATCCAGCTCGTGGCCTTGAGGCTCCATGTTATATAAATCGAAGTATACGCTCCTTTCATGACTATAGAGCCATTTTCCTAAGGATGAGCCAAACTGACAGCTAGTGCTGGCAACATAACTGAAGGTTCTGTGGTCGTAGTGCCCTTGAGCTTATTAGACTCCCTTCCCGCATTCGTTCGTTTGCAGTTGGCTAACTTGTAAATGGCTTCGGCTCTTCCTTTTGTGATGTCCTCGTCCGACAAAAATACAGTGCGCTGCGAGAAATAATTGATATTAGGAAGTGCAGTGTTCTGTGCTCTTCTGTAAAAATTATTTTTTTGTATTAACATTACATTGAATCTACTTTTTGTGTGATAAATATTATTTTTATTTTAAAACCGATACTTGAATACGAGATGCGTACCGATGCACGTGGTTCCGGCCCTTGTGCTGTTGTGTGGCGAGCTGTGGTTGAGAGCTTTCTATTTACATTCGTGGCGGTTTTTTTTACTGATTGTGAGAGCATGTTAAGAGATTTTCCGCATATGAAATTAAATTTATATATTTCCCGAACTCGCGTACGTGCATATACCTTAGCGAAACTGTTAAAACTTCTGCATAGGGATGTTTTCACAGGCGCCATTAGCACTTTACGAAGGGGCGTGGCTGAACATCTGTCGCGGCGGAGGGATACTTCTCGGAATTACATGTGATGTTCACATGTTTTCGTAGACTGTCACTTTAGCTCATCCTTAGGAAAATCGCTCTATAGCACAGAAAGAAGGTATCACTTGGGCGATGACCCTGGCAATTTTTAATTTTGCTCAGGTTTTTTTAGGCTTCAAAATCTTTTACATGCTGTAAATCTATAACAAGGAACAGACGGAGTTACTTCCCCTCCGAAGGAAATCGTATGGAAGATTGTTTCGATCTTGAAAATCTACAACTTCGGTCCAGTTTCAACCCGAGAACGTGGGTATAACAGTGCAATAAGCTAACCGTTACACCATCGATGCCAATTGTAAGCATACATGACTTTTAACAGTATATTGTAACTAACATCACTTTTTAGTTTTATCCGTAACTGCAACAAGTTCAGACCTTGAGCGATACTCAATCTAGAAGGAGAGGGATTACGACCACAAAGCATGGTGGATAAAATTGGCACAGATTGCATCAAATGACGAGAATGAAGTTCAACTGGGTTAACAAGAGCAATGACCAGACGCCTACCTTCCCGAGCGACCTTGTTTGTAGTATGTTATGCACTGCTCACCAGCACTGCTGAGGATATGTACGGATATTATAATATACAGTCGAAACTCTGAAATCTTCCAAAGTGTAGATTCTTAATACGACTGGGAATTGTAGAGGTATGATTTATTGAGATTCATTTGTAAAATTTTTATTTCAATTTCTTTTCAAAGTCATAAAATCTTACATTTTCTATACTATTCACTACTCTTTACATGCTAAGGACTGATGAATGTTTTTGACAATTTATAAGAACCATCGCTACACAACCATACAAGTGTATTACTGCTGAATAGAAAATTACTTCCCAGTCCTGCAACAAACAGATATAACGAAGAAAATTTAAGTTAACAGATGATGCTATAAAATGGATTACACGCTTTATAATCGCGCACACAGCTCGAAAACGATGTGTTTAAGGCCCTTAAAACGAGGATTTCGTGTCTCAAAGGGGAAAGGGACTAGTTTTAAGGGGAGAGGTGAGTTCTGTGTGAACACGAGTTTTGAGGGGACAGATGAAATGAGAGACTTCTGGAAAAAGCAAGGGGGAGAGGTGAGGGGCAGGCCACGCCCGGTTTCTGTTGCTCGAGAAGTATTCTAAAAACAATTGATTAATTACAAGTGATTCCAGGCGCGACAACTGATAAGGTCATTAGTCCCCTAAGTGTAGTGTATGTTTTTTCGCTGGAGATAGCGGTGATCTTACCCCGCGAGATGGTCAGATCCTGCGCCGACCTATCTTCGATGAGCGGGGTTTTCGTCGATCAGGTATATCCCACTAGCGGGGCACTAACCCCAGCCGGGACAAGATCTAAGCTCCCGACCGGTCTCCCAACACGTGTGGTAGCGTAGTGCAAGTAAGTGTGTCTGAGAGGACAAAGAAGGGGACGGGCAGATCGCGCGCGGTCCGTGGCCCGTTTGGTAGGGTACTGCTCCGGCATTCGCCTGGTGTTGATCGGAGATACCACGGAAAACTACCGATCAGAGCAGCCGGCCGCTGTCAAAAATACTGCCACCATTGGGGCCCAAACCTAGGACCTCCAGGTCAGAGGCACTGCAGTGACATCAGTTGATGTTCTGAGCCAGCTTCCCTGGTACGAGTTCTGAGGGGATAGATGAGGAAACGATAAAAGACTTCTGGAGAAACGAAAGGGGAGAAGTGAAGAGCAGGTGGGACCCCGTTTATGTAGCCCAAACTCTAGCCTAAAATATGAGATTGTTTTGAATTTTCTATTACATTTTTGGGTGTATTGTTCATTTGGGTATTCCTACACGACTGCTTGGGAGGTGAAAAAGTTCAGAAGCCCAAAATATACGTAACATTAAATTGAAGGGAAAAGACAGAAATAAACTCTTACAATGAAATGAAAAGCACTGTTCAGTTTTCAGTGCAATTCACTCAACACTTAGCAATGGTGTTGCAAACGGTTACTCTCGCACAGTAACGGGCCTATATTGCCATAAAATGATTAACTTGAAAATTTTGATATTTCGCATACTTAAAGATACACCCTTTTTTAATTATTTTTGCAAAATTACTCTCGTAATTTTTTCGCATATTGGACAAAAATATCTTTTAATATTTTTTATTATTAATTTTTGCCAAAAAAAAAAAATTTTAAAAAATAATTAACATAAAATTTTATTATGCTCTACTAGATCACTGCTCCGTATTCTGGATCTTCAGCTGAAAATATCAATGCTACCCACGAATGAACAGAGTATTTTTCAATAACTCTTTTACAATCCAACATACTTTCAAACTGAAAAAATATCCATACTTATACGCAATGTCAAAAACGAGGCGTGGGTCATTGCGCACTAGGTCATTTAAAAATGTTTGGAAAATAAAGCAGAAATGAGAGAGGAATTAACCATTTCTTTAAGCAAAAAACAAACGAAAATCGATAATTTACCCTATTTTATGGTTCCCTCTCCCCATAAAAGTTATAAGAGTATAATACAAAAACATGGTCATAACCCAAGAATCCTAATTTATCTTCTTGATGAACTATGAACAACAAATCAAGTGCTCAACAAATAGAACGTGACGCGAGTGTTTTGTTGATCATGCACCACAATTGAACGATATGGTCCTTTTTTTTATAATATTTATTGATCCTTGTTCGACAAAAATTTGTCTTTCAAGGGTATGAAAAATTACATTAACATCATACAGAATATAAGGAGAAACTAAATAGCAACCTCTAAACAAATTACTGATATGTAACATTTTTTAAATTTTTGAGAGTCATAATGATCTTAAAAAGAAAATATGTTTATAAATAATACATGATTCATGACAATTTTTACAATAAATGATAGAAACTGTGAAAGAGACAACTGAGGAAGATGTAAAAGGGGAAGGTTAAGTTTTTCCTAATTGAAAAGATGTATAAGCGGGAGAAGAAGAAAGAGAAGCAAAAAATTTATCTGAGACGAAGGATCCAGGATTTTAGGGAAAGAACATCGAGTTCAAGTAATGATTGTTAGTTTCTTATGAACCAGGGTGCTTTTAATGCTTCCCTTAAATAATTATTTTGTATAACCTCTAATTTTTTAATATGAGTTTTTGCTGCACCACCCCAAATGGGGCATGCATACGATATGGTCCTAAACTGCTTCAGTACAGTCTGTCTTAATATTGCCAATTCCTCATTTTCTCAAAGACTTAGAGAGAATTGTCAATACGCGAATTTAAGATCAAAGCTCTACAGAAAGGTTGCTATGAGAAAAGTGCAAACAAAAGAGGGAAATGAACGTTTTATCTTTTTTATCGCCTTGGTTGTTTCCTTCCTCAGTGCGAGTTTCCGGAACAAAACCTGTCCCATACCGCAAGGAGTTGGCGCATATATGTCCTTTTGCACTGAGATTTTTCCTTGAATTTAGAGGCGGAGGAAATACGAAAGTGTCTTTTCGAATAAAAAAAATTCAACCTGTATAGTTATTTTCATAACTAGTATTATCGCCGCATATTTTCTTGATTCTTGGAAATACCTAGACCCATTCCTTTACTATCATTAGTTGAATTATGAATAAGTGATAACAATGAACGTTGTTGAAAAATCTGAGAAGCAGAAATGTTTGATTCCGTATAATAGAAACTATTATGCATTAAAATGAGCTAAATATTTGATATTATAGTCGAGTTGGCGAAATAACAAACTACGCACTCCTTTTGCATCTAGCAAAATAAGGGCTCAAGAAAATGTGCGCGGGTAATTCTGACTCTGAGTGTTTGGCGTATGAATAAAGTGTTGACGCACGAGACGACAATAGGAGTCGGATTACGATATTTGGAAATGCGTATGACAGACACTTTTGTACGAGTTGTGTGCATTATCTTTTTGCTGCAAATGCATGGAAACTTACCAGGTATCCATACAGAAAGTCGCACCGGAAAAATCTAGATAGAATACAGAGGAAAGCGAATAAGTTTACCTATGGAACTAACGCAATAAAAAAGCCATGGGAACCTCTAGAAACGAGAAGAACAAGGACGAGGCTTTGCGCTTTTTATAAATCGTACGTAGGTCAACCAGCTTGGAAGGAAATTCAGGTTAGATTATAAAAAACAAATTATTTCGGCCGAAGCGATCACACTCACAAAATTCGAACAAGGAAACAAAATTCAGATCTTGGGAAATTTTCCTTTTGTAACTGAACAATTAAAGATTGGAACAGTTTACCCGCAGCAATTTTCAAAGCTTTTCCTCTAAAAGTCCGAAGCTTTAGAAATAAGTTAGAACAATATGAGAGTAATAGACATTAAATGAGAAAGTGCTGTGAAGTGCGCCGAAGTGCTGTGAAGTGCGGTGAAGTACTGTGAAGTGCTGGTCAGTGTAATTCAAAGCAAAAGCAGTGTAGTTTAGTGTAGTGTAGTGTAGTGTAGTGTAGAGTAGCGTAGTGTAGTGCAGTGCAGTGCAGTGCAGTGCAGTTAAGTGTAGTGAACGCGATCAATGAATTAAAAAAAAACTTAGCCAAACGTATGTAGCTTGTATTAAATTTTAGCATCACCGACATAATTATTGGATATCATGACAGAGTTGAAATATTTGTTATAATACTTAATATTAGTGATAGTATGATTAGTGCATGTTCGGCTTGTCCTGTACTTCTTTATTATTATTGTTATTATTATTATAATCATAAAAGAAACCACGGAAAATTACCGATCACAACAACCGGCCAGTAGATTTCTCCTCTAGACAGAATTCGACTAAGCTGACAATTTGCAGTTGAAAATACTACCGCCGTCAGGATTCGAACCCTAGGCCCTCTGCAGTGCAGTGACATCAGTTGGTGCCCTAAGCGATCTTTGCCGGTTCTAGGACAGGCCTGAAGGACCCTCAGTAGCGGACTCCGAGTGCAACCCCCCCAGCCCCGCCCCCTCCGCCGCTGCCTAATTAAACCATAAAGGCTCGCAGGCTGTGCACCTCCTGCTCCTCCGCCGGCGCCATGTTGTTATCGTTGAACACAACGCGGCCGCTGATTTATCCCGGCGCGGTGCGGGCAGCGTGGCCCAGGGCGCAACATTATCGACGCCGTTATTAATACGGTGCGCGGCGAGCTTTAGGCGCCATATATTCTTAGCGCTGCCAATGCAATCGAGTGGGACATCTGGACCGCACGGATTTATAGGGCGCCTCGTGGTGCCGCTCAGGGCGGGCGGCGGTGGGAACGGCGCGGAGGCCGAGGCGGAGGTGACGGGCAAAAGCGTGGGCGGCTGCTCGATTGGTTTGGTTTGGTTTGGTTTTTTCGTGTTTCCGGGCGCGTCAACTGCTTTGCTCATTAGTCCCGTTAGTGTAGTGCATTTTTTTGGGGAGATGGCGGTGATCTTCCCTCGCTGGATGGTGAGATCCGGCGCCGACCAGCTTGTGGGGTTTCCCCCTAACCAGGACTCTCCCACCAGCGGGGCACCACCCCAGCCGGGACAAGCTCTAAGCTCCCGACCGGTCTCCCGGAATATGTGGTATGCATGTTAGTGTAAGTGTGTGTGTGTACGAGGAGAGGATAGGACAAGGAAGAGGAAGGACAGATCGCGCGCGATCTGTGGCCCGTTTGAAAGGGTACTGCTCTGGCATTCGCCTGGTGTTGATCGGAGAAACCACGGAAAACTACCGATCAGAGCAGCCGACCGCTAGAATTCTCCTCCAGGCAGCGACTGAATTCGACCTAGCTGAAAAGCTAGTGTTGAAAATCCTGCTAACGGCAGGACTCGAACCAAGGACCTCCCGGTCAGAGGCGCGGCTGCTCGAGGAAAGGTGGCTGTGGTGATGTGGGAGGCGGGAGGGTAGAGCAGGCGGGTGTGGGGGGAAGGGGGGCGGGGTTGACGAAGGCGGGTGCTAGTGTGAGAAGGGGCGCAGCAACGGAGTAGGCCGGGGGGGAAGAGGTGGTGAAGGTCCGTGTCGGAGGGAGCAGGGGGGGTGAAGAGAAGGCCGGTGCTGGTGTGGAGTAGGTGGGCCCTGATGTGAAGAAGGGAGGTGCTGGACTGGAGGGGCGGTGGAGGGTTTGGAGTGGTAAGGACATGGCCGAGAACGGGGTGTGTGGACCGAGCAGGCGGGGGTGGTGAAGGCGTGTCTGAGGGGGCCGGAGGCAGGTCGAGGGGTGAAACCGCAAAAGCCCCGCCGGCTCTAACTGCAATGCAGGCGCAACCACACTGCACTCCAACGGCGGTTCCGGCGAGAAATGGACGGTCATGACCGGTCTACACAGAATAATTCGACTATTTTGAGAAAATAAAATATTTTGTAATTGCATGCCCTATATTTGATAAGTTACGCACGTTAACAAGAATGATTACATTTCTTTCTTTCTGAATGCGTATTTTGTAAATTTCAAGGCTTACTAATAAAAATTTCTTACTTACTCGGCTTACTAGTATATAGTAAAGAAATTATTGTAATCGCGCAGGGAAATCGGTGATTTTTTTACTGAAAAACTCCTAGTCGGACCCTAGAAACAAAAAAGTGAATTAATCTTGTTCCTACATGTGGTACATTACTTCCTCTAACACGTTGCGTAGTCAGAATCTACGTTTTGAGAGTACTGCCGAAAAATTCATTGACGGCAAAACGTCTGCACGGCCATTTGTTTGTCCGTCTGTCTCTGTCCGTCCAGCTATAAATGCTAGCGTCCAAACCATTCAGAGGATTTCCTCCAAAATTGGTAGACCTTGATTTATATGAACGAACTCGAGAATATTTCACTTTAAAACGGATATTTTAATTTTTACTGACACTGGACATTAAGCCTCAACAACTGTTCTTTCAAATTTTCTCAAAAATGGCTTCGCATTTTTTAATTAAACTTTGTCTTTGTATATCGTAAAGAACTCAAAAATGGAGCATTGTTTATGAAAGCTCTGTATCTTCCAAAAATTTCAAAAGTTTATTTATTCTTCCAAAAATTGCAATTTTTTAGGAATCTACCAGCAACTACAATATTCAACATGAGGATTGTTCCTTATTAAAATCTGTTGTTCTAAGATATCTTGAAATAAGGTCATGTACAAGTTTTTGAAACTTTGAAATATTTTTGCCTGATACATAGACAATTTTTACTTTCTCGTACACGTACGTATATACGGAGTAATATGTTAATGAGAAAGTTATGTAATGCTGCGCGAAAAAACGGCAGATTTTCGGCGGAAAAAAATTCATTGCTGGGCTCTGGTGGCGAAAAAGTGCATAAATCCAGTTGCTAAATTAAGAGAAAAAAACATCTGACATGTCGTGTAGCCAGAATCCCTGTCTTGTTGGTCCTTAATGCCGAGAAACCAATTGGAAGCAAAACGTCCATCCGTGCGTCCGTCCGTCTGTGAACACTTCTAGCGCCTAAACCACACGTACGATCCTTTCCAAATTGAAGAATCCTGTGTCGATCTGGCTCTACTTAAAGCTTTGAAATTTTGAAAAACATATTTTTAAAATTTGGGAGTACTTTACATGACGTTCCCCGGACATTTTCAAAATTTTCTCAAGAAGGGTTCCAAATTTGTTTGTTTTAACTTCTTGTAAGATAAGAGGAAATACACTTATAAAGGTGACACAGGTCAGAATTTCATGGTTAACTTCGAATTTTCGAAAATTGAAAATGTTTGAATTTTTTATTGCGTCTTCCTACAATTACAAAATTAAAGACATGATTTTTCTTAAAATGAAATTTGTTGTTCCTAAATATATTTTCAATTAGATCATGTAGATTTTTTTGGAAATTGTAGTAGTTTTTGTGCAATAGTGCATGCAATATTTGCTATTTTAAAAAATAGCTAAAACAAGATTGTCTCAAAAACGGCTCTATATGTTTCTTTAAATTTTTGGTGACGTTAGTGGCAAACAAACCCTATACAATGACATAAACGCTCTATTCTTTTCTTTTTTCAAACATTACAAAACTTTTTTTTTTTACTTGCCTCTCAGTCTGTAAAATTTATATTAAAGGCGATTCCTTCACATTATTATATTTATGAGCTCATATGCTCATAAGGTCAAATAAAGTTTCTCGAAAACTCAACAGTTTTCTGTGAAAATGAACACAAAATTCCGCATTTTCAGAAACGCTCAAACGCCATTTTCTCAAAAATGGCTCCAAATTTTTTCTTCAAATATTTCCAATATATAGCGATAATTACACTGTTTATTATGACGTAAAGTTCATTTGGTGTGGTCATTTTTTCCAAAAATTACACAAAGGTAAATTACTTGAAATAACTCTCACACCGTTAATATGGACATATCCATCGATTTGTATTATTATTACATTTGTGAGTGGAAGCGCTTCAAATGACTTCAAATGAAGTTTTTTTTTTTTTTTTTAAATTTAGTTAATGTTAGTTGTACTCTAGGAAAGCAAAAAGTTGACAGATTGTCAAAGAAATGTACTTTGGGCGACGGTAGATGGCAGCTGGCCACAGAATGGAACACTGCCTTAAAGCAAATCCACACCAAGGAAAATAGAAAATTTTGGTACGAGAAAGTCTGCGAACTTCTGTAGCACTCCTAGTTTAATTAGAGCCCAGAACTAATGTGGAACATTCACGAATTTTTGAACGATATTTTCTCAAACAAGTTTTTCTTTTAGACTAAAGAACGATTTAAAAAATGGGGCAGGTGTTAGTTTCGTTGAACTTTTTAAAATTTATTCATTTTATTTATTATTGGAAATAATTATGTTAGCTTCGAAATGAAAAATTAATACATTTTCAGAAAATCCCTTCATAGTGTAATTGGTGGAAACAAAGGGTCGTATTTATGAAGTTCTGCCACCAGAGCTCTTAGGGACCTGCCATCTGGGGGCTTGCTGGGAGGTCAAGGGGCGACTGCAATTGGCTGAGGGCCATTCATAAATTGCAAAACCGAACACTGGCAGCCTGCTAGGCCTGGCAGGCCCCTGGCAGAGGTTTATAAATATGGTCCAAAATATCTGACAACTTAGCAAAACACACAATTACAAGTTACACAACTACATTAAGCATTGAATTTCTAGCGTAGAAAAGAAGTGAAGCTCTTTGCCGAAATGAAATCATAGTATTTAACCACGTCGCAATCTGTTGATTCCTTCTGTATCCTGTCCAGTCAACACAACTTCCTGCACACTTGCATTGGAAAACATATGTTCCAATATGTTAGAAATGACGTCCATTCATAAAATCACACCAGTGCGAGAGCAGCGATGTAAATGTATTAAATCAGTGCTATGATCCCCGACCTTGCGAAGGCGTCTCATGGCTCAACGGAGTCGGAGACATTCGAAGTCGTTAAAGATTTTTTGGAAACAGAAAGCAGAGTACACCCTGTTAAAATGGAGTGGAGCATTTTCCAGTAAAATAATTCCCTTATCTTCGTAACGAGAAGGTTTCTTTAAAAAGTTTAGAGACAAAAACGATTGCATAAAACACGTAGGTATTCAAGCAGGTTTTATTTTTCGCGTGATGTACGATTTTCTGTAGAAGCTCTAAGAAGCATCATTACGTCACTAGAGTCAAAATGTATTTGTTAAAGCACTATTTCATTATAAGCTCATTCTAGCTTCGTTTCCGCCGACGCAAAGGAAAGCGTTGTTAAAATGAACTAGTAACATAAGTACTTTCATAACCAAGAGAAAGAGGTCAACGTAAAATAGAAAACGCATTTGGTAATTCGATCACATTCCGACAAATAAAAATGATATATTCATTTCAGGAAAATCGTGTCGTCAGACATTTAAAAACCAAATGTAGAAAAAATAAGTAATTTTGAAATATGTTCAATTACAACATTAGTTTTGGAGACACCAAACTTAGTACAGTACAAACAGTGAACTTTTCTGACTTGTTTGAAGAAGAATTGCTAGAAATGGCATTCCTGGAAAGATGCTAGGAACATGATGTTACAATCAACACAAAATACAGGGATTGAAATGATGTTGATCATCTCGAAACTTGTTCTTCATTACCTAATATCTCAATATTTCATCGTATTATTTCAACTGAAAGTGTATAGTAAAACATTCCTATGTGGCCAAGTACGTATAAGTGATATTGAATTAAAGTAAGATCAATATCGATAGGTTGATCTCACATTTATTACGTGGGCTCGCTGAACATACTAGAACTCCTCTTATAGAAGTGTTTGGAACAACAGTGGATAATCATTATAGAATAAATCAGGCTGTGTAAATGAAGAGCAAAATCTACTCTGAAAGAAGTGAAGGGCGTGGGTTTCCGTTACCCTCCGCAGAAAAATCTCCGAATACGAATTCATAACTCGACTCCATTCATCTTCCAGCCAAACACTTCACGAGGATGCACCTTCCTCACGCATCGTCCTCAACCCGAAATCCTCAGCCCGACGCAACCTCCGCAGCGCGTCCATTATGAAGATAAATCGACAGCGGAGTTTGTACAGGTCTGTATTTAAGGGGAGTCCCTCGCGAGGGGGGATTTAGGAACTCAAATGGTGCGTAAAACTTCACGTCACGTCCTCACGCACGCACGCACCCGCGCGCACGCAATTTAAAATCGCTACTACGCACCATCCGACGAAGACGACGGCGACGGAGGGGACGGGAAAAGGTGCGCGAACGGGCGAAGACGAGGACGAGAAGGGGATGGGGGAGAGGACGGGACGGGAAAAGGGAAGGAAGGGTCGAAACTCGCGACCCTCCTCTCTCTTTGTGCCGGCCTCCGCCACGGCACCGGCAGATCGTAAAGTTTTGAAGAACGACTGGGAGCTGCCTTGAATATGGATGAGAAGGTGATAATAAGAGGACACAACACTTGCCACATCATTAGCGTCAAATGCTTCCGTATGCCCGACGGCAGGCTCTAGGGCCCCTTGCCGCCCCCGCTCACCCTCCCTCTCCGAGCCCCTCTCTCCCTACCCCCTCCGCTCCGCCCGCACACAATGGGGCGAAACGCCGCAGTAACAAAATGTACTTTGTAAATAAAAAAATCTACCCCTCGGGTGGCTCATGGTCGGCCTGCTAGGTTTGAGTGAGCCGGTTCCGGATTCGATTCCCGGCCGGGGTTGATTGATTGATTTTTTCGTGTTTCCGGGCGCGTCAACTGCTTTGGTCATTAGTGTAGTCCCGTTAGTGTAGTGCATGTTTTTTCTCGGGAGATGGCGGTGTTCTTCCCCCACTGGATGGCGAGATCCGGCGCCGACCTACCACCGGATAGTGGGGTTTCCCCGTAACCAGGACTCTCCCACCAGCGGGGCACCGCCCCAGCCGGGACAAACTCTAACCTCCCGACCAGTCTCCCGGAATATGTGGTAGTGTAGTACATGCTAGTGTAAGTGTGCGTGTAAGAGGAGAGGATAGGACAAGGAAGAGGAAGAAAATACATCGCGCGCGGTCCGTGGCCCGTTTGATAGGGTACTGCTCCGGCATTCGCCTGGTGTTGATCGGAGAACGGAAAACTACCAATTAGAGCAGCCGGCCGCTAGAATTCTCCTCTAGATAGCGACTGAATTCAACCTAGCTGAAAAGCTAGTGCCAAAAATACTCCCGCCGTCAGGACTCGAAGCTAGGTCCTCCTGGTCAGAGGCGCTGCAGTGACATCAGTTGATGCACTGAGCTGCTCCAAATGTGGCGAAAGAAAAAGCTCAGGCAGGCCAAGTAAGGGTACGGTCATGAGAATACGTCATTCTCACCTCATGTCTCCCTTATCCCCAGGCCTGGATAATAAATACACACAGGGCCCAGATCCTGGCAGAACATCGCTAGCTGTCAATAGTCGGATTAATCCGAACCTACACGCCAAATACACCCAAATAAAAAATATAATTCGTAGGACTAAGATTTGTGCAATTGAAACTATTCTGAACTTAGTCAAACCCATGACTCTGAGGCTCGGAACAGGTGTGATCAAATTCGTGTACACAATGGATGTGCGTTTAAATCCCGCGTAAAACGTGGATTTCTGCTACTGAAACAGCTATTGTGTTTGTGGTAAGGGATCATTCGCAGTCCCTCGCTTACCACTTCGTATCCTTAACCATTTCCAAATCCTTGTGCTTACCTGCAACTTGAGATCTTGCATGCACTGACAAATTTGCTTCCTAATTTCTAAAAAGACAGAGCTCCGAGATGAGCTCAAGGTCTGTCTCGTGATGTTCGGGAAGTTATGTGAGATATTCACCAAACAGATCGACCTACGGAGGTCTGGGACATCGCAGTGGCAATAAGACGTTCACAGACGACAGCCGTGTGAGAATCGCGGAAACAGAGTTATACAAATGTAAATGCAGGTTTAATGTGATCCTATACTCATAAAAATAAAACATGTTTCATCTGCTAAGAGAAAGAGAACTATGAAAGTTTATATATAAACTTCGAAGCATAAACAATCGTGTAAAAATATTTCAAGCGCGGAATATGCCACTGTAGAGCACTCCTAACCACGTGTCACACGTTTGAAAAATAAACAACCAAATTTTATCCATCCTATAGGGCAGTAATTTCCTCCTAGTTCATGGCGAACTTCTAAACATGAATACAAATTGTACAAACATACGTAATTGTGAATTCGTTTGTCGATCGACTTCGCCGCCATCTGTCCTAGCCTGGCCTAGTTAAATTCCCATGCTTGGGGGTAAGAGCGAAATGAGGCGAACATGACGTATTCTCTTCACCGTAGCTAGCAACATCCGCCTGCTTGAGAGTTTCTTCGTCACACAGCTACAGAAACTGGGAC
Source organism: Teleogryllus oceanicus (assembly GCA_964035755.1). NCBI lineage: Eukaryota > Metazoa > Arthropoda > Insecta > Orthoptera > Gryllidae > Teleogryllus > Teleogryllus oceanicus. The sequence continues at coordinate 225,936,462 of CAXIVR010000002.1, read as the reverse complement.
GATTTTAAAGGAAAGCTACAACTATATTTTTGCCTCAACCGGGAATCGAATCCGGAGACCACAGCACGGGAAGCTAGTATGCTGTCCATGAGAAATCCCAGAGGACTATATTGATAAATTAAATCGTATATTAATTATCTAATTCTTAATGCAAAAATATGCAAAATATTGATAGATAAAAAAATAATAGGAGACATTACATTACATTTAAAGTATGAATTTTAAATAACGTCATGCGTGTCCAAGAAAGAAAAAATAATGAACATCAAACAACAAAAAGTGTTTATACCTCTAATAACATCATAAATCATATCTTCACATTAGCATTGAATTCAAAATGAACAATAATTTTTAAGTCATAAACGCATAGGCGTTTTGCGTACGTATGTCATATAGTATAATCCCAATAATGCAGTAAAGTGGTTGATTAGCTTTCTTTATAGGAAACGCTTTGGGACAAGTAAAGACTGTAATGAATGATTTTGGGCTCTTTACACTTATTAGCAGCTATTGTGATTTTTTTAGGAAACAAATGACTTCTACTACATACGAACTACTCGACTTCTACTACCTTCTTTGACTACTACTTTGCATGACTGTAGATCTCATGCAAGTGAGTGTGATTTATCTGTTGCTATTAAAAGAAAACACGCAACTGAAATGAACGATTGATGACTCAGTGGACCAAGAAGACCCTCTCGAAAGCTGATGAAACATGTTCCACTACACTATTTTTTACTAATTTTCCAAGGTAACGAAAGTCATTCACTGTCACATTCGATTTATAAATAATTACACGTTATAATAGCTAACTGCCCTAAATAAGTACAAGTTAATACGTTATAAATAACTATATTAGCTTATAATTAAAAATAACTATAAATAATCATATAAAATTCTGCCTCAGTTACATTTCTTACTTCCCACCTCCCTCCCCAACTCCCCACCTCATAGGTAAATTCGAATTGCGTTACAGATAATTGTTTTGTATTTTTCTATAATCAAATACAGGTTCTTGTGCCGTTAGGAAGTTGCATTAAAGCTAGCATATACCGTGTTCTTCCAAATGTGTTTATATTACTAATTTCAGATGAGCACAGAAACTGACAGAAAACTGCCGCTCCCGTCCAAGTGAGAGGTATCAGTGGTTATTTAGATACCCAGAAACTCGAGGGAAAATCCAAAAAAACCGTGGAACTGTTTCGATTGTAACAGAAAAATACGAATCTTTGACTGTATTATTGCGTCGGTTCGCATATGGCGCGTACCGACTGAATTATCACACCAAGTGTGATACTCTTTACGATGCAGCTAACGTCATGCACTAGAAAGGGTCCAAGGAAGAGGTCGCCCGAATTAAATATTTGCTATTAACGTATTCTCTAATGTAACAGCAACTGCTGTGATATTCTACGTTGGTAAGGAATGGCGGTCTCTGTATTCTTACGTACTCTAGTTATTGCGTATATTGCCTTATTCGTAAAGACCGTTTGTGTTAAAAGTTAAGTATATTGCAGTTTTATAAAAGAGTGTGTTGTTCTTGAAGTGTAACCGTGCTACTTTGCACTTTTAATAAAATTATTTGTTGTTCTTGCGGTGTGTGCAAGCTACTTTTTACACAACTATTTTCTGTGTTTTGATTTTAGCAGCATTGTTGATACTACAGGCGTCTAGTATTTAAAGTTTTCTCACCCGACCCCGGAGTTAAAAGAGTGTGTATTTTCGTGGGTAATCCCTCGAATTGTGATTTCGACCCACTGTGTGGCGCACGGATGGCGCGGGGTGTGCGGGGTGATACAATGGAGAAGGGTGATCCTCCCCGCTCGTTCGGGAACTCAGGAAGGGTGATGGGACACGTTTCCTTACAATTTCCTGAACTTGCCTCCGCCACTAACAGCGATACGCTTTAAGAGCAGCTATTGATCACAATATGCTATAGTTCTTTGGACCGGAAAGGTCACCAACCTATGGCTCATGGATCCGTAGTAAAACTTTACATTATTTCCTTTATTAACAAAAATTATGCAAGAGTAATAAAAAATAATTATATTTTCATTAAATAAACACATGATTTTGTTACAGTTACATAAAAACTTCTGTTGTATGAAGTACTAGGTTTAGGCACACAGTACTAGGTCCTCACAAAAATGAAGTTCGCTGCTTATAATTATACAAATGTATTTTATCCTTTCCCAAAAATCGTATTAATGTCCCGTAGATTTTTTGTTAATGGACGGGGATGTCTTAATGGTTTGCTCTACCTCTTAACAGGTTGCCTTGCGGTATGAACAATTGGTATGAACTCCAGGGACACACCGCGACTACCGCTCCTCGGCAATGAGCTTCATGCACCATTTTGCAGTAGGTCTTTAAATACAGCCGGGAACCAAATTAACATCGTGTGACAATACACTGAAACAGATATATGAAGCACTTTTTAAATATTTCATCTTTTATTTCATTTGCACCTTCACCGGGTTATTTTTGGTTGGTCACAGTTCTAATTCGTCACTTTATGCCTCTTTTAATTTGTTTCTCACCAGCAACGCCCGCCTGGCTGCTGGTGGGCAGTGACGTCGCCCTGGCTCCTTAAACGTCCAGTTTCCCTGGTCCATTGAGCAAATGCTGAGATGGCCCCTTGTGTTGCTTCTGGACATAAATGTAACTTCATTTTCTGTGCACGTCTTCTAGAATTCAGTGGGAAATACAATTATTCAAGTTATTGTTTCCATGTTTCGCGGCAGGAAGTATTATTCCGAAGGACAACATGGATAAGAACCCAAAATTTATTGCTTATTTATCCTTGAAAATAGATTTTATTACACGGGAGCTTCTTTTTTTTCTCCAAAATTCAAGTAGTATATGACGTAGTGTTGGGATCACGAAATTTTCAAAATGTGCACACAATTCACTTCTCCCCATAGCACGTCATACGCAGTTTTAACTGTTTCTTTACGTAAAATAAATATACACGAAGTGTCTGTGCTGTAGCCACGTGATTCGTGTCGTATCTGATGCTGCACAGAACGAGCAAACATCGATGCGATGGAGCAGCACACCCACTTCATTGCATATGCTCCTGAGGCCCATGCCGACTAGAATAGAGATCGGCAAAACATCGATCGCGATCTCCTCGTAGCTTGCTGGGAATTTCTGTGGTAGATTGCTGGGACACGCTGATCTTGGGCACGTGGAGTTGCTCTCTGAGCTCAGTTGATTCACGAAAACAGTTGATGCATATTCCCGAGCCACTAGCATTATCAGTCGCTATATGTCGCACAATATATTAAATGAGTAAGTGCTGTAAGTGTGGTCAGTGTAATTCAAAGCAAAACAGGGTAGTGTAGTGTAGTGCAGTGCAGAGTGCAGTTTGAGTGAACGCATCAATGAATTTAAAAAATCTACTTTAACCAATATTTATGTAGCTTGTATGAAATTCTAGCATCACCAACATATAATTATTGGATATCATGACAGAGTTGAAATAATTGTTATAATACAAATTTATGCAGTGAAGTTAAATTTAGTGAACGCGATCAATGAATTTAAAAATTTATTTTTTATCTTATTTTTTATTTATTTATTATTTATTTTTTATTTATTTATTTATTTATTTATTTATTTATTTATTTATTTTTATTTTTTTTTTATTATTTATTTATTATTATCATTATTATTAATTTTATTACTATTATTACTGTTATTATTATTACTGTAATTATTGTTATTTAACTGCCACCGGGCCATACCCAATTGCAGTTCCAATAAATGTATGTATAGTGGATTGTGTGAGCTTTAGGTTATTTACGTTTTGTATTTAGGGTGTATTTCAGACTATGTTTCTGTAGATAGTTTGATGCCCTGTTCTTTCTTGTGGAAGCTCACAATAAGATTTAAAACTGGTACTTTTGCTTCATAAGTTTCGCGACCAGTGGATTCCATTATAACCAATCAATTGATTGATTGATTGATTCATTTATTCGCGTTTCCGGACGCATCAACCGCTAGAAACATTAGTCCCTGAATAAGGTATTTTTTTTATCACGGGAGGTGGCAGTGTTCTTCCCTGCTGGATGGTAATGTCCGGCGTCGACCTACATGGCGCCTTGCGGGGTTTGCCCTTCCAGGTATCTCTTACCAACAGGGAACCGCTCCAGCCGAGATAAGCTCTAAGCTCCTGATTGGTCTTCTGAAATGTGTGGTATTTTAGTGCAAGTAAATGTAAGTGTAAGTGTGTGTAAGGGGGGGATAGAACAAGGTTGTAGAATAAAAAATCATGCACCGTTCATCACTGCCGGTATATTGTTGTTATTATTATAGGGTTTTACGAAATTTTCGAATTACTTTGCAACCTGTATATCGAGGGGTGTCATTTTCATCAAATACTTCAGAGACATGAAGCGCCGCTTATGCACTTGGGAGGTCGTTCATTTGCGAAAACAAGCTCTGCAGTTCGTATCACAACAGACCTTCCCAGTCCTCCTTCGATCTCCTGTTTAATCCAAAGCTGCTTGTATTCACTTTCATTCAATTCGTCCCATCATATAACTTTTTTTGGTATCCAGACAAAATGACACTTCACTCCAGTGATATCGAGAATTATACATCTTCTATTCTCAGATATTAAGAATTATTCATACCGATGCTAAACAAGCTTATGAAGTTCTGTAAGAAAAGTCAATCAATTGCTATAAAGCAAGGAAATATTTCTGGGCAAAATAATGTAAGAAACTTTCGATAACCTCACTATGCAGAAAACACTGGTGTTTGTTTTCGAAATGGTGGACTCGTATGTAATAAACACAGTGGAACCATGTTGATTAAAAAACTCACCAAGCATAACAACGCTGTATGGAGTAGTAGTTTACGTCAGTGAAGTCTTGACATTTTGAATGTGTTTTCAGCGTTTTATGAAAAGACGCAAATTTTCCAAAGGCCTAGGCGAGACTGTCAACAAATCCAGCTGTCCACAAATTCTCTGTTGATTTCTGAAAGAAGTCAACAACTGACCCTACATTCAACGATACTTATTGTTCTCGTTCTGCGAGGAGTCTTCTCTCTAACTGATTTACCGGCATTTATTTTGAAAAATATGTAACTGAACATTTGTATAATAATCCAGAATCTATTTATCATTTGGAGTATGCGTTGGGCGCGCAAACATTTTCTACGTTGAATCCCTTGAACTATGCGTTGCATTACGTAGGCCTGGTGCCGTGCGCGAGTTGAAAAAAAAGTTATCACGTCACATTGACATTTGTAATGTAGTGGTTTGTTCCTGCCTATAAAATGTGACGTTGTTGAGGAATATAAAATAAATAACTAGAATTCTTTGGGAGGTCGAGGTAAGCAGACCTGCTTGGCAGATCCATGAGACTGTGGCTGCAGATAGTTTATGAATTTATGTATTGGAGCACAAATAATAAAAGTGTTGTTCAGAAAGTTACTTCATTTCTGGAAAAGAGTTGACTGGTATTTAGTTGGCCCATGACTGACCTTCGTAGCGCTAAAGATAGCGACGCTACGCATTAAAGAAAACTTCCTTTGATTCGTGCTTTTAAACTACACAGAAAACAATATAGGCAACTTAGTTCTACAAATAATTCCAAATTCTGCTCATTTCCGAGCACCCGTGCCACAGGGTGGGAGTACCCTGAAGGCCAAAACATCCTAACATTTAAAACTTTCTAGAATGGTCGTTGTATTCGCAGATTGCGTAAAAAATAATATAACTAAAATACCCTCGTAGTTTATTTATTGAACGCCAAAAGACAGTTAAAAACTACTTGTGACGTATAGGGAGAAGTGCAATTTGTGCATTCGAGTACTAGTGCTCAGGGATATCTATCCTAGCCCTTTATTCTAGTATATTAAGCCGAATTATGCTACATATAGCAACTATTACCAAGTTTAATAAATAGTTATTTATGCACCAAGGGCGGTAAAAGAGTTCTAATATTTGAGCGGCGACAAAAATCTCGCGAGAGGCTTTCGGTCGTTCGAAATTATCAAAACCAGTTAATGCCCTTGGTACAAACACGGTTTTATTTTTTTACCTCAATTATCTTATTTACTAATTAGCCAGATGTTAGCCGACCTGGACGGCCGAGGTGACTAAGAGCGAGTACCGACTCAGCGCTTCGGTCCGAAGGGTCGCGGGTTCGAGTCCCGCCTTGGGCATGGTTGTTTGTCCCTTGCTGTGTATGAATCTGTTATCGCGGAGGGCCTCGCGTTCTGCTGACCCCCAGATCAGAGGAGCTCGCAAGTGTGTTGGTCTAGTGTATGGTCGAATACGCGTCCCATCGGGATGTAAAAGGTAACCGGCTGTTGGATGGATAAAAGCACTAGAAAAAAAACTGGACGTTAACTTGACTCGGGTGGTCTTCATATTTCCTTCGCACAATTTTCTCCATAAAAACATATAACTTCAACTGTTTTCATATTTCCCTCGTAACCACGATCCTCTCGATGCGGATAAGTTACACAGCGTATATCGAGTTTCGAATCGAAGGCAGTAACAACCAATAATGGATCAGTAAAAATTAAAAGAATTATTTGCTCCCTCGAAAACTACGTTGGCCGGCAAATAAGCTACAGGTTTCGACTCTTGCGCCATGTCGTGTCTTACGCGAAGAGAATGTTGTTCTACCAGGAGAACATGGAAAGTGTTATTTCAATAACTACATTACCTACAAACACTCCACAGAGCTCAAAAAACGCGCGCATACCTTGAGAAGTTATATTTTTTATAAACCGAATTTAAAGGTGTATGATTTTCTGAAACACATTATCAAACGACCCGGAGAAAAGAATAACACAACTCCCGGGAGAAATGTGTAAATTTCATAAGAACAGCAACATTGAAGAGAAAATAATATTATATTGCATTATAGTATCGTTCGTCAAAAGACCCCCCAAAAATTGTGTTTTTAAAGACCCATCAGTTGGAGAGTAACCTTTCAAAATACACGAACACAGGGAGACGCCACATGCGCTGTCAAAAATCTAGTTCAAAATATATTTACTTCAAAAATCGTTAAATTTAGTTTGCTGTATCTGACACTATTAGTTCCAGATTAATAATAGAGACATTAGCATTTTGAAACGCTTTGTATTTTATCTTGATGTTAATGCGTTTTCATTTGTTCTTCGTCATTTGCAAAGATGCATTGAATGTCAGTGAATATTTAGAGAAGAAATAACATCCAGTTTGAGCAAGTTGCCTTCTATAACAATTTACATGATACATTAAATCGAGACGAATATCTTCTTTCAACAGGCCTGCTTTTCGTTCAAGAATGAGCGCCCTCTCCTTGTGTTTTGCGTCGTCAGCTTACGACTGCGGGCGCAGGAAGTGCGTGCGAGTAGCGTGCTATGTGCATGGCAGCAGGCGTGCCTACTGCAGCTGGCCTAACGCATTGAATAAGATCGGTATGTTGCTGAGCGCATAAGAAAAGCGATTCATCTCATTGTCTTTTGCAGGTTAACTGTGTTGTTCTGAGTGGAGCCGACGTTTCTCGACCACAGAAATTGGCTTAGGGGGCTCAGCGCACCGACTAACGCTCTCAGCGCGAGGCCCTGGAGTTCGAGTCCTAGCGGTGACAGGATTCTTGGCAGCTAGGTCGTTCTCATCAGCCGCTCTCTGGAGGATTGATTGATTGATTTTTTCCTGTTTCTGGGCGTTTGGTCATTAGTCTCGTTAGTGTAGTGCATGTTTTTTCTCGGGAGATGGCGGTGAACTTCCCCCGATGGATGGCGAGATCCGGCGCCGACCTACCGTCGGCTAGTGGGGTTTCTGTCCTTCCTCTTCCTTGTCCTATTCCCCTTACACACACATACACACTGATCGGGAGGTCCTAGGTTCGAGTCCGGACGGCGGCAGGATTTTCGATACTAGCTTTCAGCAAGGTCGAATTCAGTCGCTGTCTGGAGGAGAATGCTGCCTGCTGCTCTGATCGTTAGGTTGCTGTGGTTTCTCTGATCGACACCAGGCGAATGTCGGAGCACTTTCCGAACTACCTGGCCACGAACCGAGAGCAATCTTTCTTTCCTCTTCCTACTTCTATTCTATCCATACACCCTTACTTACACACATACTCTAATGCACTACACTATCGCACTTGTCGGAAGCTCAGAGCTTATCCCAGCTGGGGCGAGGGGAAGATTACAACCACCTTCCGCGTTAGTAACATGCACTACTCTTACGTGAGTAAGGATCTTAGCCGTTGACGTAGTTGGAAAAACTAATCAATCAATCGTATGGCTGATTTCTGAGCTACATATTTTAACAGTAAAAAAACACCTCTTTCTACCCTGATTTTTAAATGATTTTTAGGTTACTATTCATTGCACCAAAGATATATTTTTTCGTAAAAAAACGGTCCTGTACTATTAACATTTTAAGAATTTAAAAGGTCGGAATTGAAAACGAGCAAATGGTAGGTTCAGAGCGCAAGAGTGTCATTGTGTCATTGAAGTGTGTGACTGTGTTATTGAAGATAGAATTTAATTTATTTATAACAACTTTGCAGTTATTTTTTTATTTAACTTTTAAAAACATCAAGCAGACGAAAGCATCACAGCCAAAATCATGACCTCCGATATGCCTCATTCACTCTTCTTAACTCATTAAGGAATACCGTGAGCTGAAATCTTCTTCTCTCGTTAGTTCCACGCTATAAACCACACGATCCATTCCTGCAACAGTTAGCGATCCAATTTCGTTTTGTTGCAGTGGGGGCGGCAGGGCGCAGGCAGAAGAAACCCGCTTTCCGCACAGATACGCAGGAGAGAGCGGAACAAACAGGCCCGACGCCACCGCGATGGACTATACTCGGGTTTTTCTAACGTGGCGGCTGAGGGTAATATCTCCAAGATGGATCCGGCACGACTTTTTGTGTCATTCTCAGTCCTGCCGCTAGAGTCGCTTGATCTTCAGTGCTGCTTGATGCGGTCGCGATCATGGGACATCTTGCGGCAAGACCACGAATGACGCGAAAAGTCGTGCCGAATTCCATCTTGGAGATACTACCCTCAACCGCCATATTAGAAAACCCCAAGTACAAGCGTTGTTACAGAAGGATTTTCCTAAGATCCGCGCGCGATCTTTGCTTCCTCTTCCTTGCCCTATCCTCAGCCCTTACACACACACTAACATCCACTACATAACCGCACATGTCGGTGACTTAGAACTTGACCCGCTGGTGGGAGATAACTGGTTGGGGAAAACCCCGCTAGTCGATGGTACGTCGACCGGCAGCGGTAGCTCAGTGCAACAACTGATGTCACTGCAGCGCCTCTGACCGGGAGGTCCTAGGTTACACTCCCCACGGCGGCAGGATTTTCGACACTAGCTTTCCAGCTAGGTCGAATTCAGCCGCTGTCTGGAGGAGAATTCTAGCGGCTCTGATCGGTTGTTTTCCGTGGTTTCTCCGATCAACACCTGGCGAATGCCGGAGCAGTACCCTATGAAACTGGCCACGGACCGCGCGCGATTTTTCCTTCCTCTTCCTTGTCCTATCCTCTGTCTTACACACACACACACTAACATGCACAACACTACCACATATTCCGGGAGACCGGTCGAGAGCTTAGAGCTTGTCCCGGCTGGGGCGGTGCCCCACTTGTGGGAGAGTCCTGGTTAGGGGGAAACCCCGCTAGCCGACGGTAGATCGGCGCCGGATCTCGCCATCCAGCGGGGGAAGATCACCGCCATCTCCCGAGAAAAAACATGCACTACACTAACGGGACTAATGACCGAAGCAGTTGATGTGCCCGGATACACGAAAAAATCAATCAATCAAATATAATGCCTATTTCCCTGCCTATTTTTAAATTTTAGTGTGCCTATTTGCCTGCATATTTTTACCTTTTTAGTACCTACATGTCTGACCTCCACCTTACAATACTAGTTGACGTTCATCTGTGCCAGTTGAACGACCGTTTTCCTTTGCGGATTCATACATTCCCCAAATGGGGTTTATTGTCTGATCTGTTTGAAAAACTGGTCGCTTTTAAAGTAAATTCCGCTTATTTGAGTTAGACTTATTGATTATTATTCAAAACTTTATGACTCAATAAGTAATTTATTGCAATTGACAATTACAATAAATTTTGCGATAAAAAGTAATAATAAAACAATATTGTATTTACTGTACTTTGAGTACTTGAAGTATTTTAAATATGTATATATTATTCAAAACCTAATGTATTTTGAGTATATATTTAAATACTTATTTACGAAGTATTTTGGAGAATTATTTAAATACTAAATTTAAAATATTTTGCCCAACCCTGTATCTTGAAGATTATACCCTCAGCTGTCACGTTACGAAAATCAAAGTATAGAGTTCATGTGGCTGACGGGAAAACAGCAAGTCTGCGCAAAAATTAAAATGGAACTACATTCCGCTTTTAACGTACTTCAAGGTCGCAATCTGGAAAAAGAGAAAAGGTATTGTCAACCAAATGGGAGCTCCAATACTAAAAATTTAGTCGAAACAAAGCTCCCAGTGGGATGACAGAATCCTATCCGTCCAGCTCGTGACATTGAAGTGCCACTGTGTTTAAATTGAAGTATATTGATAAATAGCATGTTTAGCAGACATATTAAGCAACAATTGCTAATTATGTTTAGCAAACATATAATCCGTAGTGTAGCATTTGCAATTAAAAAAGTAATAATAAATGTAAAAATATTTTAATAGTTGATAAAAATATTGTTTCGCTTTCCTAACCAGCAGAGCCCTAATCACTTACATACATTCATACATTTATTTGAACTGCAATTGGGTATGACCCAGTGGCAGTTAAATAACGATAATTACAATAACAATAATAATAGAGGAGTACAGTACAAGCCGAACATGCAATTATCATACTATCACTAATATTAATATTATAACAAATATTTCAACTCTGTCATGATATCCAATAATTATGTCGGTGATGCTAAAATTTAATACAAGCTACATAAATATTGGCTTTTTTTTACTTCATTTACTTCGCGTTCACTACACTTAACTCACGGCACGGCACTGCTCTGCACTACCCTACACTACACTGTTTTTGCTTTGAATTACACTGACCAGCATTTCACAGCACTTACTCATTTAATGTCTATTACTCTCACATTGTCCTAATTTATTTCAAAAGCTTCGGACACTTCGAGGAAAAGCTTTGAAAATTGCTGCGGGTAAACTGTTCCAATCTTTAATTGTTCTGTTACAAAAGTAAAATATCCAAAGATCTGAATTTTGTTTCCTTGTTCGAATTTTGTGAGTGTGATCCCTTCGGCCGAAATAATTTGGTTTTTCTAGTCTAACCTGAATGTTCTTCCAAGCTGGTTGACCTACGTACGATTTATAAAGAGCGCAAAGCCTCGTCCTTGTTCTTCTCGTTTCTAGAGGTTCCCATCCTTTTTTTATTGCGTTCGTTCTATAGGTAAACTTATTCGCTTTGTTCTGTATTCTATCTAGATTTTTCCGGTGCGACTTTCAGTATGGATCGTAACTTACTTAGCCTACTTAATCCTCCTCTGAGTCCCAGCGAAAGTCGAGTTCAATTCTGCGCTACTCAAAGATCGCCTTTCGCGAGGCAGCAGTTGACAGACACGGCCCCGAGAAGCTTCGGCCTGACTCGTCCTCGGCTCAGAGAGCCTCACTGGGGCGGTTCCCCGGCTCTCGAGGAACAAGCACAGCAAGGTCGTTTTCTAAATTGCATCTTTGTGCGATGCGCAAGGAGTAACAGCGTCCGAGTATTATTTGCAACTGTTATTCATAACTATAATTCTATTGCACTTAATACAATATTTTATTTATTTTTTCGTACATAAAAATCGTCATTTGTGGAGCAACAGATCAAACTATTTTAACTACATAAGAGCTTGCAAGAAAGAGTTCAGTTAAATCTTAATCTTGACTCCAGAATTGACCTTTTGTTTTGTCGTGCATCTCAATCAATGTCTTATTTCAATTAACATAACAATACTCAAATTTCAATGATAACTTATTCCTTGTAACTATCCAAAATTCTTCCAATGATTTTCCGAAAAATAAATCGTTACACAAGTAAGTTTACTTTGAACGACTGTTTTCCGTTACAGTCAGAGTTTGATGAAATTATGGTAGACTAAAAAAAACCTACTTACTTATAAATGTATATGCTAAATTCCCCAAGTCAAATCTAATATTACATTACATTTTATAATTTTCATTAGTGTATTTAGGCACCTTTTTGTATTTTGACTTATGCCTTTATTCAATATTTACAAATATTACAGTTGTTACACAATTGTTGCTATTACACAAACGTTCCTGATTTATGTCTCAATATCTTGATTTGTACTTAATCGAAATTCGACTTTCATTCTTTCGTCAAATCAATGGCACTCTTCAGGTACTCACCAAGATCAATGGTGCTCCCCAAGTGTTCCATTTCATAATCAGCCACATGAGTTCATAATCAGCAACAAAATCCATACTAAGCAATAAATAATTATGAACACTAAGACAAAAATACACGTTTGCAGACGTGCCAAACCAGTAAATCTTGAGCGATTACTGCCGTCAGAAACGTTACCTGAAGAAAGAAACGAGTCATTCTGCCTTCGGCTAAATCTGTGCAGTTGCAAGGAGAGGGAACAAGGTGAGCGAACGTCACGCCCTCTGATATTCAAATTCTGCAGTTGGGATTGGCTTTTCCACGACTCGTGCAAGCTTCATTTATTTTTCCAGAGTGTAAATGGCAAATCGCACGTTCCGAATCTCTGAAGTGAATTCCGGTTTCCTTAAATTAATCTGAGTCACGAATAAAAACGACAACTATATCACGGATTTTATTTGGGATTGCTACACGTACTGAGTTTCGATTTTATCCTTTTTCGTATAACCATTCACGAATGACTCCCAACACTCCGAGATCTTTGAACGAAAGCAGAAACGGGAACTCGTGGAACGAGGTTATTCTGTTTCGTAGTTCAAATAAGCGTAATTGCTTTTGTGGCATACGTATAGTTTTTGCGATGAGACAAAAGAAAAAGCAAAAAAGACATTGCCAAAGGATTCTTTTTTTAACGATTTTAGAAGAAATTCATCACAGAAAATTCCTCCTCTCTTTTGTAAATCATTTTTTTAAGTAAGTTCTATTGAATTTATTTTCTAATTTATTTTAATTTGTCTTAACGAAGTGTTCGATAAATAATATTGTTGGCATTAAGTGCGTTGGAAATTCTGGATACTCTAATAATGGTGTAAAAAGGTATTTATGTTAATCGCGTAAGCCGAAGGGTTCGTTTTGTAAAGCGTCAGCTGTACTTTAAAAGTGTTAGATTATGTACTATGTCATTTCACCGGGCGAGGTAGCTCAGCACAAGAACTGGTCACTGCAGTGCCTCCGTTCGAGAGGTCCTAGGTTTGAGTCCCGGCAGTGGAAAAATTTTCGACACTAGCTTGTCAGCTAGGCCGAATTCAGTCGCTCTCTGGAAGAGAATCCAGAGCCCGCCTGCTTTGATCGCTAGTTTTCTGTGGTTTCTCCCATCAACACCAAGCGAATGCCGGAGCAGTTCCCTGACAAACGGGTCACGGAGAGCGCGTGATATTTTCTTCCTCTTCCTTGTCCCAATTCACCCCTTGCACACACTTGTACTAACATGCACTACACTACCACACATGCCGAGAGACCAGTCGGGAGCTTAGAGGTTGTCGCGGTTGGGGCGGTGCCTTGCTGGTGGGAGTACCTGGTTGAGGGTAAACCTCGCTAGTCGACGGTAGATCGGCGCGGGATCTCACCATCCAACAGGGGAAGATCACCGCCACCCCCGATAAAAAAACATGCACTACATTTACGGAACTAATGACCTAAGCTGTTGACTCGCCCGGAATCACTACCCAACCAAAACTTCACTGTGCGTCCGTTTTGTTGAGCTCTGCTTTTGTTTGTAGTGGTAGGAGTATTGTTAGCAATGCAGAAAATTCAAATCTGCAGTTCGGGACACTACTACTAGGCCACCGGACTAGTAGATATTTTAGTATAAATAAGCGACATTTTCAAACTTTAAAAAAAGGCTCTATCGTTTTTAATTAAATTTTGTTGTTGGATAGTGTAAAGCACGTTTAAGAGAATGGAGCAGACCTCAATATTGAGATATACAACAATTTTCTCTCTGTACATTAATATCTGCCAAAGATCTTAGCGTCCGGCTTGCTGGGTCAATGGGTCACGATATATTATAATCCTTATTATCTTTATCATGGATTATAGGATCCGCCGACTATACAGCGCAGCTGGGAATCTGAAATAGAATGTTTCTATTCCTAGTTCATTACTGTTTGGATTGACTAAATGATAGATCACTTTCTTTTCTAAAGAACAAAATTCAACAAAGTTTATTTTTGCCTTTTTAGCAAACAATTTAGAGAATTTAAGTTAGGCCTTTGATCAAGATATCTTTCAATTTACAATTTTATATCGCGGTTAACTTATCTATTCTTCGTTGATGTCCCTCGTAGACTTCTCAGTCGAAATATCTTGCGAGCTTGCCTAGTCAAAAGTTCAAGAATCCTCTTCTGCCCCTATCAAGCTGGTCTCAAACTATCAAAATTATTAGTCCCGATTACGTCCTATGACATAGTCCCGAACTCGATTACCACTCCCGACAAAGTTCCAATTTATACATCAATATTGCTTCCACATGAAAATATCTGCAATATTATTCACTGTCCTTAAAATTTCACTGATAACCCAATTCTATCTCGATTGTACTCGTTCCCTCTCACGAACCTACGATCAGTTCAGAAGCGCGATGCCGAGCAGAATCAAATCTTCCTGCATGATTCATCCCTCGAAGACTTCGTATTAAACTACCTTCATTTTTTTCATAACATTTGACCGTCCTTCTCTTACCCAGCCAATCCATACGTTCGTTATATTTTGGTGTAGCTGACCTTTTGATCATCTAAACTTCTTCGCCCAATCCTAAATTTTCTACTTTCGGCATCCAGAACTCTTAATGCATTTAGAAAAAACAAAAACTGCATTGTTTATTCACGGTCGTTGCTAAGCTCTAGCTCTCGTGATATTTCGTAATGCATGTTCCACCATATTGTCTACAAATAAATGTTAGTTTATGTTAATGTGACATATGGGTATGTCACAATATCGGTAAAAATCCTGATTTTGCCAAAGTTGCAAAAGTTCAAAATTTTTACCACGCCTTTCTCCAACTAAAATATTAAAGCTAAGAGTTTTTCCCTTTATAAAATCTGTTCCTTAAAGATGGATTTTGAAATAAAGTCATGTACAATGTTTCGTGATTTTTAGTTATTTTTCGCGTAATTTCGCGTGAAATAAAGCAATTTTAAATTTTGTTTAAACAATTTTCACCTCAAAAACGGCTCCATCGTTTTTGATGAATTTTTGTTGTTGGATATTCTGAAGAACGTTTAAAAAATGATGCAGTATCATGTTGGTTGAAACCCTTGATTTTTCAAAAATCGAAAATATTTCAAATGTTTTAGGCGTCTTCCTACAACTACAATGATTAAGATGATCATTTTTTTCGTAATGAAATGTGTTAATATGGTTTATAGTATATAGTTTATATATATATATATATATATATATATATATATATATATATATATATATATATATATACTAAAAATAGTTTCATGTTCAATTTTTCAAAAACATGAGTATTTTTTATAAAATTTTGTGTAAAAACAATGCAATTTGTCTTTTCTTAAAACATTTTTTTCTTAAAAACCGGACATTTTTTTATAAAATTGCGCCTTAGTGCAAAGAACGCTTAAGAGTAAGGTATCATATTCGTTGAAACATCTGATTTTTCAAATATTTTCGAAAATATTCGGTGTCTTCTTACAACTACAATTGTGAAGATACATTTTTTGTTAATAAAATGTGTTCATCAAAAACAGATTTTCAAATAAGGTATGTTGAATGTTTTGAAAATATGAGTATTTTTTGAGTAATTGGGCGACAAATGTAGTCGCCCACTTCGAAGTTACTGCCTTTGTGAACATAATTCCAAGCAGTTGGATACTTCTAAGTTAGAATTTGTATATTTCACATTTCTTTGTTCTTTCTTACATGCGAGCTTTTGATACATTTACAAATTAATCTTTTAGAAATTATTTAAAACCTTTTTGAAACATATGAATAAAAATTGCTGGCCTTCAGGGAATATCTGATTGAAATGGCTCGGCAACAATGAGGGTGCTAGTTTCTGTGAATTAGTCTTATTGTTGGGACATAATTTATTGTATAAAAGTAGTTATAATTGTCAAATTTCTGTTGATATTTGCTTCAAAATATTTATTTTTTGCACACATGTTTTACGATTTGTAATGAGTTTTACGAAAATTATGACTGATGTGTTAATTCGGAGAGAAATTGTGGTATAAATTAGACTAGTGTCTACCTGGCGCTTTGCTGCTACAGAAGATATAATTGTGGAAATATCGTTTGAAATTTCAGAGTTGTATTATTCTTCATTCTTATTCAGAGTTATCTTATCTCATTTTCTCTCCCATTCTGTCTCTCTCTTTTTCCTTTTTTCTCACCCACTGTCGTTCCCTCTTTCCCCCATCTCTTCGTTTCCCCTTTTCTCCCTTCTCCCTTTTTTTCCCTCTGTCTTTTCTATCTTTCCTTCTTTTCCTCTGTTTCTCATCCATTTTTCTTTTTCTCTCTTCCTCCTTTTTCCCTCTTGATCTCTTTTTTTCCATTTTTTTCAACAATGAAGTTCAGGTATATTGGAAATCGCATTTAAATAAAGTCATCTTGTGCTGCAGTGCCATCTAGCGGAATTACAATAATTATTATATCATTCCTAAGTGCAAGCAATACGTTGACCAAGTTTTATCGCAATTGATGAACGGTACGGCTGTTCGTTCACCGAACACTGCGGTTCTACCGCACCGCTGCTGGCCTCTGGCGGAATATATTGGGAAGCTATGCGACAGGCGAAAAATAATGTTTGTGGGGCGTTTACCAGCATATAATTATTTATTTTCTGCATTTGTGTTGAATTATCTTTACCAATCTTTCCCAGGACACTGCGTCAAATCCTGAAGTCCTGAGTCTGTAAATATTTCGTATCCATTCAGACACTCCTTTTTGTGGAATCGATGACGATTACATATCATTGAATTCATTTTTATTAGTGTAGATTACATAACCATTACTAAAGGCGAGAAACTACATGCTGTTTTTTCCACTAGTTTTTCTTTTCCGCCACTAGTTTTTTACAGCTTTTATCCAGCCGACTGCCGGTTACCCATCGCTTCCCAATGAGATGCTTATTCGCCCGCACATTAGACACCAACACCCTTGCGGGCTCCTCTGATCCGGGGTCAATTCTCCCCATAGCAAGTGACACACAGTTTTTAACTGTTTTTGACGTTAAATACATAAATAATACATGCTTGCACACACTGAGCATAACAAGCACGATATTACATGACACCTGTTTTGTCGTTAAATTTACGTTGTTGTTGTTTTGTTTTTTGTTGCTTTTTTCTTTCAAATCTCCGCGTGGATCACGTCAGTTGGTGTCTCCACACTTAACATGCATGGCCGGCGAGGTCGTAACATAACGTGGCCGGCGAAACTTTGTTGACGTTTACGACGTTTACGTTGTTTTGTTTTTTGTTGCTTTTTTCTTTCAAATCTCCGCGTGGATCACGTCAGTTGGTGTCTCCACACTTAACATGCATGGCCGGCGAGGTCGTAACATAACGTGGCCGGCGTAAACTGTCAATAATGCACTGGTATTTGAATGACGTCTAAAGCTAGGCGCGCCTTGAGTCGCTACAGGGCAGATGGAGAGGACGGACAGAATATTTTAAAAGTTCATTACGTAATTTCCTGTGAAGGTGCGTGCAATAGTCTGTGTCAGTCGGGACAGATGATACGCACCTTCCGACGTTTGCAAAAAGTCCGAAGGAAATTCTTCTGGACATTCCGACGTGCCGATGTCGTCATCGGCACGGTCGGAAGGGCCTTTCCGCCGTTTCAGTTCTGCGGTAGGTGAGGCGCGTGGAGTGACGTGAGCGTAACAAATTTAACTATGTCGATCCATAATTATCCAGATCCGTAGAAACCGGGAGAGGTGGCTCAGTGCATCAATTATGTCACTGCAGCGCCTCTGACCGGGAGATCCTAGGTTCGAATCCTGACGGCGGCAGGATTTTCGACACTAGCTTTTCAGCTATGTTGAATTCAGTCGCTGTCTGGAGGAGAATTCTAGCGGCAACTGCTCTAATCTACAATTATAACTGCTTTTCATACATCTACATCGCGTCCCAACAATAAGACATTATTTACAGAAATTTTGCTACCGATTCGAAGCGCGGAATGTCATTTTGCTTCCCAATCTGACATTTCCTTGGGGCAATTTTTATTTCATACACTTCAAATATGTTTTAAATAATTTCTAAAAGATTAATATGCAAAATAATAATACGAGGTCGCTTGTAAGTAAAAATAAATTTAATATAATATACAAATTACGTACGCAAAACACAATAAATTCGGACAGGGCTATTATTTTGTCGCCAAATTACACAAAAAATACCCATATTTTCTAAACATTCAACGTGGCCTTATTTGAAGATGTTTTCGATAAACATAGTTCATTAAGAAAATAAATTGTATCTTCACAATTGTAGTTGAAGGAAGACGCCGAAAAATTTTGAATTTTTAAATTTTCGTAAAATTAGGGATTTCAACGGACATCAGACCAGCACCATTCTCTGAAGCAGTCTTTACGCTACCTAAGGACCCAATTTCATTACAAATGAGTCGTTTTTAAGGAAAAATGTTTTAAAGAAAATAAAAAATGCCGGTTTCTCACAATATTTGTTATTGTACACATTTTTTTTTCTGAAAAATTCATGAAAGTTATTTAATCAATCTGGAGACCTAAAACAAGTTCAATTTCTCTTATAATCGGATCCATTCAAACAATCAAATAATAAAGTTTAATAAAAAACATTGCAGTTATTTCTTTGAAATTTTTGAAAATGTTCCACGGGCTTCCTACACTCCCAAAATAAAAAAATTCGGTTTTAAATTCAAAGAGCTACGACACCGCGACACCATCGATTGGGGAATATCAATTTTGGAGCAGATTGTATTCTTTTGGGCAACCAGTAACTTTTCGGCATGAGAACTGTTTTTACTGCCATATAAGATATAAAAGGCTTTTGCGTCTTCTTTTTTGTGAAATTGTTACCTCGTTTCAGTACGTCTTTCTACCAGGTTTTACTAATCATTATGATCAATAAGGATGGAAATATTTATTTTGTTTGAAAATAACGTATGAACAAAAAAAATGTTCAGAAGACACCGTATATTTATTTTGTGAGAAACAACAATTTTTTTTTTATTTCGTTACAATTGAAGCCTTTCCTTCTCTTGAAGTTCTTACTTCGTCGTATAAGTACATGTGTAGCTACAGTTATGCTGCAAAAAAAAAAGATTTCGAGATTTTGACAGAAAAACACTTTTATCAGGTCTTGGAAAATGCAGAAGTATTTTTTTCAAAATATCTGTCTTTCCATCCGTGCGTCCGTTCCTCTCCGTGAACAACATTAGCACACATAGAATATACATAGGATTTTCACTAAAATGGGTATTCGCTCTACCTGATGTGACGATCCCTCGAATTTGAAATTTGAAATTTTCGAGATATTTGTCACGAAACGTAAGCATAACTTCAAATTTCTCACAAATAACTCCGTTTGTTTCTTCAAGAATCCTTTTTTCAAAATATTAGTAGCTTTTGTTAAATTTTGGTGATACCTTTGAGTTTTTCAAATGATGGCTGAAATTAATATTTTAATATTACGTTCCCAATAATACAAAAAAGAACTTGCAGTTGTTTCACAACTAGTTTGTATTACACAATTCTATTTCAGAACGTATTGTTATTAGATTCGAGAGTGCCATTTCAGCTGAATTTTACAGGAACGAAATATCATTCAATGACTTTCTTTTTCAGGAGAAGATTTTCAGGAGAAAGGATTTTCAGAAAGGGGTAATTTCAGAATTTTCATTTATATGAACGAAATAACATGCAGATGAAGAAAACTTTTTTGATTGTCAGGAGAGATTTTAGAGGAATAAATAGAATTATGATTTACCACCGGAAAAAGAAAAGAACGATGGAGTTTACACATAGTTCTAACATTTCTGAAAAGAAAGTAAATGGCAATACACGTTGTGTTTGAATTGCTTGGAAGATACTTGACTTCCATCATTTATCATCTATCGAATGTGCAGTCAACATGAAGTAGGCAAAAGCAATATCGAACATATTTACTGCAAGCTGAGAGCTATCAAAGGCCTTTTTTCAAGAGTTCATTAATAAGAAATTTAATGACTCTCGCACCGCGTATGGCATGATTTTTTCGCTTTGAGGGGCCTACAAAATGAGTTTTTTCTGACAAAAATTGTTTTTCGCTGCAACACTACATAACTCTCAATACTACGAAGTTATATGCGAGAAAGTAGAAATCAAATATATTGAAAGTATTACTCACTACCTAACCCGAACAACAACGACATAACAGCATATTTGGTTGAATTAGAGAAAATGGATCAGTCGGCTAAGACAAGTCCGAAGGGGCTGGAGAAACATACAATTGTTGCAATTCCGTTAAAAACTTTAATCAGACTTTTTCTCAGACAAACCTATCCTACGAGCTGGTGTATGGTACTATAAAATGAGAGATTTGCAAAGCAAAAAAAATTGTCTTAAATCTGTTTAATACACTATGGTTGCAATTTCCTATCCAACATCAGCACAATTAGGGTGTTTCGTGAAGATGATTTTTTTTAAGACATAAAACTCCTCCTCCTTAGCGTTATATTAAATTATATAGATTAAATTATAATCATTAATACTCGTCAGTTGTAAATCACAACACATTTGCTATCGCCACTGGCCTGCCAATTTATCATACGCTAGTAATAACATATACTTTCCGCTTGGGTAACAACCTTATCTCTTTGGTTGACAACTTATATTTCCAACGAACATTAACGCTTAGTCGTCTTTTCGATAGCAGTATATCACACTGCACGAGGCGACTGTTTCTCTCCTTTGTGGAAGACAGCTAAAGAAAACATCCATTAACACTCATTCCGGCAACTGGAAAATTCAGGGCGACGTTGAAAAATGACGAATGGCACCCACCACTTCCTGCTTCTTTTCAAACTCACGCCTCGCCAAAGAGAAATCAATCCCGGCTGTTCAGGAAATCTCAGAGCTCCCATTCATTCATCGGAGGAGACGGGGTGCTTAATAACGGCCACAGTACGCCAAAATAAGGGAAACAGTGGGTGAGAAACGTACGCAGGTGAGACGAAATTGTTAAAGCACGGGTGAACAACCTTTTACCTTTTCTCTCTACTTCAAATGCGTTCTAGAATCTTTCCTGCCTTTTTACTGTTAAGGTCGGGGTTGTAACAACAGGGTTAGTAGTAAGACCTGCATGGCTTTGAGCAGAAGAAAAGATAACACTAACATACCACTATAGTTAACGTCTTTAGGCCTATGTACAGCAATTTATGGACGATTTTGAAGTTGGTCGATAGCCGAAGATTTTAAACCAGTTTGTTATTTTGGTTATAGGCCGTGTACCGTTCAAAACCTTTTCGTACCTTTCTATAAAAAAATCACAAATAAGAAATACCTTGTCTTGGAGTAAGTACTCATTCACCATCTTTAATTGTGGCGTGGTGGTCGCTTAATTATCACTCAGACACGAGCTCCATGTACCACTCATACAACCAGTTTACTTACAATATTATATGTGTGAATAACCAGGGTTGGGCAGTATTTAAATACTGGTTTTAAATCCATTTTGTATTTGAATAACTGAGTTTTTTGGAAATGCACTTTAGAGATGTATCTAAATACATTTTTAAAATGGATGTCCAAAAACTCAAAAATACAGTTGTTCAAATACAAAATGTATTTAAAACAAGTATTTCAAATAGAAGTATTTAAATACTGCCCAACTCTCTGAATACCACTGAGGTTATTTATTGATTCATTGTTAGTGATTACGGGCGCGGCAACTGGCAAGCGTCGATGGTCTTCCCCGCTGAATGCGGAGATCCGACGCCGTCCTACCGTCAGCTAGCGGGGTTTCCCAAACCAGGAATCTCCCAGCGGAAGATACCCCTTCTCGCTATCCCTTTGTAAGGGTACTGTTACCGATCTTAAAACTACCGATCAGAGCAGCCGGCCGCTAGAATTCTCCTCCAAATAGTCACTGAATTCGACCAGGCTGACAAGCTCGTGTCGAAAATCTGCCGCCGTCGGAACTCGAACCTAGGACCTTCCGGTCAGAGATTCTGCAGTGACATCAGTTGATCAACCATCTCTCCACGTCCCTACCTTGGACCAGCGCAGACCCTCTATCCTGAGACTTTCCCGAATGATTAAACGGACATTGAGCGCTCTGTCCTGTGGAATGCAGTGCAATCAATCAAATTCAAAATTCAAAATTTATTGCTTATTTATCCTTGAAAATAGATTTTACTACATGGGAGTTTTTGTTTGTTTTTTTTCTCCCTTTCAAAATTCAAAATTTAAGTAGTATATGACTTAGTGTAGGGATCACAGAATTTCGAAAATGTGCACACAATTCACTTTTCCCCATAGCACGTCATACGCAGTTTTTAATTGTTTTTTGACGTAAAATAAATAAATAAAAAATAAATAAACAATGCACGCCTGCCTCCCGGGCAAAGCAGTGTGTGACCACTAGCGAGATCACCGGAAAGCGAAGTGTCCCCCGGCAGGGACGTTCCGATTCGATTCCGGAATAGATTCTTTTCTTTCTGTTCCTAGCACGGTGTAAGATATATCTTACACCGTGGTTCCTAGGGAATTGGTATTCGATTCCTTTGTTTCCGATTCTTGTTGGAATCGGATCCAATAGACTGGAATAAAAAAATTGAATTGCTTCGATTTTTAAAAAAATATGCGTATTCTTGCGCTTTTACTGTAGTTTCAGGGTTATTGTCGTTTGTATTTATTATTAATATTGTTATTACTTTTATTTCTACCTCTCACCATGCTTCCACATGCCGCTTCGTTTAAATAAAATCTCTAAGTTCAAATTACATTTTTAGCATTTCAAATCCCCCCCCAACAAAAAAAAAACAACTCACACACACTTTATCCTGTCTGGATCGCATGGTTATAGTTATGTTTCTTTGAATCTGTTACAACTTTGTTCATTAGTTTACACTATTGTTGATATTTTTTTCATTTACGTTCTATTATTGTACTAAGTCCTATTATGAATATACACATGGTTGTTTTATTAAATAGTAATAGCTCAATGCAGTTTGTTGTAGCAAAAGGGGGGGCGGTCGGATTCTTCTTTCAAAAATTGGTTCTTCTAACATGAAGTAGGGTTACACGCGACATTACAAATTCAGTCCTTGTCGTTACATAAATTGAACAGTATAATAGAGACAGATTCTTACAATGTCTACTTTCTCGCTACCGCTTACGCAGTGGAGATAAAGTGATGTAATGCTGCAGGAAAAAAGGCGAGTTTTCGACAGAAAAATTACCGTGTCCTGATAACGTAAAAGGGGATAAATGCAGTTGTTCAATTTAGAAAAAAAATCTTCCAACACGTAATATACCCAAAACATCCATGTTTTGTGGGTCCTTGGTACTGAAAAATCGATTAACGGCAAAACATGTTATTAAATGGGCATTTCCCGGTCGATCTGGCTCGACTAGAAGCTGTGCGATTTTGAAAAACATTCTTTATAATTGAAGGGTGGTTTATAATAAGCCCCACGGACATTTTCAAAATTTTCGCACAGGGGCTCCAATTTTTTTCTTTAAAATTTTTGAAAGAATAGAATATAATAGCCTTCGAAGATGGCATAGGTCCGAATTTTACTGTGAACTCTGAACTTTCGAAATCTGCAAAAGTTTGAATTTTTCAGTGTCTTCCTATAACTACAAAATTCAAGATAAGAGATTTTTCCTTCAAATGAAATTTGTTGACCATAGTTAGTTCTTTCGGTATGGTCAAGTACTTCTTTTTTTAAAATTTTAGGAGTTTTCGCGCAATCTTGCATGCAATATGTGCAATTATAAAAAATGACAAAAATAAGATTTTTCAAAACGGCTCAAAGCTAAACGAGATGAATTAAACGCCATATTTCTCTATTCATTTTTTAATTTAAAAATTAATTTTTGTAATTTGCAAAAATTACAAAAATGTAATTTCTTTTCTAGCCTCTCACGTCATTAATGTTTACATTAGCGAAGACTTGTTCACAAAACTGCATTTACGAGTACATGTCTTTTAAATGATGTTTTATAAAGTTTCTCGAAAACTCAATAGTTTTCTGTGAAAACGAGCTCAAAATTTCGCATTTCCAGAAAGGTTCAAACGTTATTATCTCAAAAATGGTACCAAAGTTTTTCTTCAAACTTTTCGTATGGATACTGCTAATTGCACGGTTTAAGATCACAAAAATGTATTGTGGGGAATTATATTTCTTTTTTTTTTTTTTCAAAATACACAAATGTAATTTTTTTAAACATCACTAACGCCGTTAATATGCACCTTTCCAGCAATTTGTATACATTATTGCATTTGTGAGTGAAAGTACTTCTGAAGACTTCAAATTAAGTTTTTCGAAAACTCAATAGATTCCTGTGAAAGAGCTTCAAATTTCGCATTTACGGTAACGCTTAAATCCCATTTTCTTGAAACCAGCTGTAAATATTTCAATGAAATTTCCATTTAGGACGGGGTTTACCTTCTTTAATATTTTAAGAAATATTACGAATCTACCATTAGGAAACCGAAAAAATGAGAAAACTTCCAAAAATGTATTTTGGGCAGTGACAGGTAAATGGCAAGAGGATGGGACAAGACAGTAAAGCTAGCCCACACGAAGTAAATTAGAAAACTATTACGAGAAAGTCTGTGACACTCTGTCGCATCACTAGTTTTAAAATACAGAATCTATTTATTTATTTATTTTTATTTATTTTACGTCAAAAAACAGTTAAAAACTGCGTATGACGTGCTATGGGGAAAAGTGAATTGTGTGCACATTTTCAAAATTCTGTGATCCCTACACTAAGTCATATACTACTTAATTTTGAATTTTTGAAAGGATGTAATAAAATCTATTTTCAAGGATAAATAAGCAATAAATTTTGAATTTTGAAAGGGAGAAAAAAACAAAAAAACTCCCATGTAATAAAATCTATATTCAAAGATAAATAAGCAATAAATTTTGGCTCTTATTACTTCCTGCCGCGACAACATGGAAACGATAATTTGAATAATTGTATTTCCCACTGAATTCTAGAAGATGTGCACAGAAAATGAAGTTACATTTATGTCCAGAACCAAAACAAGGGGCCATCTCAGCATTTGCTCAATGGATCAGGGAAACTGGACGAAAACCTGATCGAGATGGGGGTCATTGACCCGGAAGCTGTAGTACAATAGTTGTTACAGGTTGTTTATACTCATTTATACAGTCCAAATGGTAAATAATGCATTATGTATCATTGTTAAAATTAAATGTTACTTTTCTTGTGATGCTCAGTATAGTCTCTAATTGTATAGAAACAGTTATGCAGCAGAAACGATTTCACTTGGGATTTAAACTTTTCTATTGAATTTAATCGTTTAATGTCATCTGGCAAAGTGTTGTAAAATAATGTACATGTATTGTATGGAATTTTTTACAGCAGAAACGATTTCACTTGGGATTTAAATTTCTGAAATAATTTTTTGATACTGTCACCTGATGAATATGATTTCTACGTCGAGTGTTATAGTAATAGACTTCGGCATTTTCTGAAAAATATTCCGCCCTTGAGCAAGTCATTTTTACAAAACCACTGATTCGTAAATAAAAAGACACGGTAATGGTAGAATTCTAGATTAATGAAGAGAGGCTTACATGAATCACGTGGGCGGGATTTGGTTATTATTCGTACAATTCGTTTTGTAATCTAAAAGTCTGGAGCTATAAGATGTATTTCCCAGAATATTATGCCATATCTCAGGCGGAATGAACATTCGCGAAGTATACACAACGAGCAGTATGAAGGCTGACTGAATTTGCAAGAATTCTGAACGCGTAGCATAATGAACTTAATTTTGTGTTCAATTCATTTAAATGGACGTTCCATTTAAGGTTTGATTGAATTGAGAGACCTAAAAATTTTGTTGCCTTAACATCGTCAAGGTACACTGTTCATTTTCAAGGAATTTTTTTTGAAAGTTTATCAGTCAATGGTACACTGTTCATTTAATTTTAGTTCCCCACCTACTCTGTCAGGTCAATTCACTACACTACACTACCCTTTCACCGTAACTTTCTTTGGTTATAAACGATCATTTCATTTTCTGCATAATTTACAAGACACTTCACGAAAAATTTTTTCGGTTGCCATGCAAGTGATACGATTTGTTTATTTTTGTGCAGTTTGAGCGTTAGTGTATGTTCGATTCTGCTGTGAAGTCATTTGTGTGATGAGAAGTAAAATGGTTGTTACAGTGAGTTCCAATGTCATTCCGAGCCCAGTCCTGACTACTGACTTCATTTGTAGGTCAGATCATTTATGTTAATAGAGGTGATGTTTATGTGGTTGGGTTTCAGCGCTTTTTGCTGCATCCTGTGGAAAATTTTAATCGATTTCATGCAGAAGACGAAATGGCGTAAAACGCTGAGTCTCATTCATCCATTTTCGATACCAAAACAGAACTATGTAAAAACAAACGTCCATTTTCTGTACAGAAAAAAGACGAAAAAACGACAATGTATAGCGGGCTTCAAGGTTTCAAACAGTCCAGGTTTACGAATTGCCTCTAAAATGTGTCGTTTCGTTTTAGGATACCGTATGCGAAAGCTCCCTATTGCTGACTGGAGTTCCAGATCGATTGCTGGGCAAAGACTGCCTCCTTCCCTTCGCTTGGGTCCCTGGTCTACGCTGGGCGATTCATCCACTAAGGTTCTCCCTCGCTCACGGAAATGCGCACAATTTGCAAGAAAACACGAACCCGAATAACAAACGCTGCCGGAAGGAGATGTCCGGCCGTTAGAGCCAGAGTGGAGGCGAGAACTGGACATTCTGGATAATGGAGTGCAGGAGGTACACGGGTTCGCGCCCCGGGCCTAACTAAAATTGAGAACCCACCCCCAAAATTTAAAAAAAATGTTTTTAGGTATGATTTTGGCTTAATTGTTTAATAAATTAAATGCAACTAGTGGCCTACAGCAAAAATGCTGCCGAATAAAACCACACAAAGTGGTACGTACACTGTTCAAGAACAAAGAAAATTCATACGTGTAATTGTGCAATAAATTATTTTCACAAAAATAATATTCGCGATGCCACAAATACATTGTATAGAATACGTACAGTACATAGTTCTTTACATTCCAAAATCTAGAATAACAAAAAAGTTAGTTTCATAACAAAACACGTAAATAGCAAATATTTGTCCTCTTCCTTGGAGCCTTGCTTAAGCACGATGACAGCAGTGTAAGCAATAACGCACTGTGCACGAGAATGCAGACGGAATGCCTAGAGTGAGAGTAGCATTTAGGAGGCTCTGAATTCAATATTTTTATTATCACGAAACACACCAATACCATTTCAATCACTCAATCTACGTTGCATTCATCCACGAATTCTAAAGTATGCTCCCTCTTGTGTCACTTTCAAGTACGTAGTTGTAAATTTCTCACCCTCAAATCTGGTTAGTGTGATTTTGAGAGCAAGCTAGCATATTCCAAATAGCTTTTCGTCTTAAATGGAAATATAAATAATGTCTATATGGATTAATTACGCTACATCGCGTATTTTCCCGTTTCTCTCACTAAATCCGCTGAAAAGTGTCCCACTAACATGCGATCGAGTTTTCTCTTTGGAAGCCTAACGCTGGTTGCTTCCCCTACGGTATCTAAAATAGTAAGTGTAGGGTTGCGCAGAAAGAGTAGCCTGATTTGAGTCACATAGTACAGACGTACTGTTCTTGCATGCGCGACATGAGTATGTGGAATAAAGTGGAGAAGGATTATGGCATTTGCAATTCTGACCAAAGTGTACTCCAGAGCATCGACCTTTCTCCGTGGAAACTTAATATTTAAAAATAACGAGTCTTCCATTACTGAGCAAAGAATCTTTTGTAACCCTTTCAAGCTGAGACGTCACGACAAAGTTCCTGATCACCGAAATTGGCTCACCCACCGTACGATGGGTGAATTAATTTCATATTAATGCATTCACCATTAGTTGAAAAATACAATTGCAGCGCCTCTCACCGGAAGGTCCTAGGTTCGAGTCCTGACGGCGGCAGGATTTTCGACACTAGCTTTTCAGCTAGGTCGAATTCAGTCGCTGCCTGGAGGAGAATTCTAGCGGTCGGCTGCTCCGACCGGTAGTTTTCCGTGGTTTCTCCGATCAACGCCAGACGAATGCCGGAGTAGTACCCTACCAAACGGGCCAAGGACCGCGCGCGATCTGTCCTTCCTCTTCCTTGTCCTATCCTCTCCCCTTACACACACACACACACACACACAAACACACACACACACTACACTACCACATATTCCGGGAGGCCGGTCGGGTGCTTAGAGCTTGTCCCAGCTGGGGCGGTGCCCCGCTGATGGGAGAGTCCTGGTAAGGGGTAAACCCCACTAGCCGACGGTAGGTCGGCGCCGGATCTCGCCATCCAGCGGGGAAAGATCACAGCGCATATTCCGAGAAAAACATGCAGTACACTAACGGGACTAATGACCAAAGCAGTTGACGTGCCCAGAAACACGAGAATATGAAATCATTGAAAAATCCAGGACGTCCTAGGTCACAAAATACCCTTGCGTGGATTGAGGTAGATCGACAAGCACTAATCCGAAGTCCTCGGTGTTCCGCTGTAAGACATGCCTCAGAGCTAAGGATGTAGTCTCATCCCTTGCAACGTATCATCCATGATGATCTACAGTTCCACCCCAGAAAGATGCAGGATGTGGAACAGTTGAGAAAACTATAAAGTGTCAGAGGGACGTTTGCTATGGATTTCCTAGACGCTTATCAGTCTTTCAACATCTCGCTAGCGCGGACGGCAGATTCGACTACCTCTCATTTCTTGTCAATCTAGTCAATCCTACACTACACGCCGGATACGAGAAGCCTTGCCTTGTCAAATCTCCTTGGACATGGTACATCGTGCGATGCAGACTTTCGTTGGTGGGTTGGAGGAATGTGTACAATTTAATTGTAGTCAGTTTCCGGGTATAATATTAAGCTATTGTCATTAATAACTAAATAGCATACTTTTACCTGTGTTCTCAGTGTATTTTGAAATAAATGATTGAACTACTTTCAATATTCTGCTCTGTTGAAATTCTACTATTCTTTCTGCGCAACCCTATAAAACCGTTCTAACATTGATAATAATTTACATTTATAATCTCCGTCCAAATACCTAAACTACCGACCTCTCTTGATATCTGCGAAGTATTTGGATACCCCCAGTATTAATTTATAATGATCAACCGATCATTACAAAGACGTAGACATTCAACGCGTTCCAATCCACGTAATTTATCCACTCCTCAACTTTCGGCCTCGTCATTCATTGTCGGAAAAAGTAGTAATTTTAACTGTGCTGCAAACGTTTACAGGAAAGTCTGCAGCAAATATGCACTTTACTGACTTTTTAACATATCATAAAAATACACATTTGCATTAATGGAAAGTCACGAGTTTTTAATTCGAGAAAATTCATTTAAAAAAAGTATATTTCTTAAACATCATACTTTTAAACATCTTTTTCAGACAAAGTTTTAAAAAAAATTAATATAGACATGCCAACACAATTCTTTATTACTCTTAATACAATATATCTAATACAAAATGCACTGCAGAGAACTAGACTTGTAAAATAAATACATGTAAAAATGTAACAGAACACACATAAACCAAATGATTCCAATAGTTCGTTAACAAAGGGAAGATTTTATTCTTACAATCACAACACACACACACATTCGTTAATAATATTAATAACTACATGACCCACCAAGAACAAAAACGAATTCTCAACTTAACAATTCAAACATTGTAACAAATAAATACATACTTTGAGATAGACTGAGGAAACTGGCACAAAATTAGCTATTGGGTTTACAAAGTGGGTAATACTTATTGGGTAATACAAATTGCTGAGAAACAATATTAGTTAATAATCGTGTATAGTATTGTCTGAACTACATTCGAAATGTTTAATACACCTTCAGCTGATTCTTCTCGTCAAATCCTGCAGAATGACCTGCATTCCTGACTATGAAGTTTACTCCGTCGTAATGCATGCGCCTTTCACCCCGCCGAACAAATAAATGAGATGTTTGCCCCATGGAGGCGGTGCAGTGCAGGAACGGGGTGGAGAGGGAGGCTGTGCCATTGGATGGGGATGTTCGTAGTTGATATTTGCAGTTACTACGAGCAACTCTGCAAGCGATATAATCGTTTATAATCAATTCAAAACTTAATTAATATGAATTATGATTTCAGAATTTAGAAGGTAATTATTGTATTCAGATATTATTTTCCTAGAAATGAAGTTTCACTTTTTAAAACGTAAGCTGATTTTATTTAAATTCCGCGTAGCACCGGTTCTCTGATTTTTTATTTTACTTTTATTACATAGTTTCTGAAGAATGACAAATATCACAGGTAGTAATCAATAAAACATGAACTCCTCTGATATCCAACCCTCAAATTTCTGTACTGAATTCCTTCAAATAATGATACTCCGGGACCAATCGTTAATACTCAAAATGGCATTGTGTTATATTAACGCCAACCCCAAAGGTATTTTTAATGTGCCAAATAAATTATTGAACTGGGTTGCGGATTGGACACAAAGAGTCAACTTCAGATGAGATTTCCGTAAGTGACCGATATATAAGTTCTTAATACGAAATGAGTCAACCAATGAGACCATTCGTTTTAGTCGCATTCATCGTTGAGTGTTCAACATTCAGCCTCCTGTTTACTACTTTTAGATTACCTTCCATCGCGGCACTATTCACTACGGTCAAATAACGAAAACGAATTTTCAGATTTTTTTTATTGAACCCTTACAACAAGTAGGTGAAAGATGTCTTGAAACGGATTACTTGTTAAAATTTGCCAATAAACTAAGAATTATTGTTGAAAATATTCAATAATTAAATTAAAATTTTTGAATTTGCTATTTTTCTCCCTATTTTACTATTAACACACAACGATTTAAAAAAATCGTGTATTCCTGTGAATTTTCACTTTCGGTTTTATTACTGTTTAGTTTTAGTTTAGTTAATGCCTTATTTTACGTGGCGAGACTCCGTCTAACCACGCAAATTTCGATACGATCCTTTCACCACCTAGCGGAGAAAGGAGGTATTGTCTTG
The DNA here is from genome assembly GCA_964035755.1 of Teleogryllus oceanicus. NCBI lineage: Eukaryota > Metazoa > Arthropoda > Insecta > Orthoptera > Gryllidae > Teleogryllus > Teleogryllus oceanicus. The sequence goes on along the minus strand of CAXIVR010000002.1, from coordinate 225,904,968 downwards.
GGCGGAACTGGCGGATCTCAATTTTGCTCAGAGGCTTCTTTTAGGCTTGAGGATCTTTTACATGCAGTAAATCTACTACATGGGACAGCCGGCTTTACTTCCCCTCCGAAGGGAGGCGTACGAGGGATTTTTTCGCCCTTAAAAATCCACGGCTTCGATCGGGTTTGAACCCGCAAACTCGGGTACAATAGTCCGATACGCTAACCGTTATACCACCGAATCCGTTACTGGTTTGCTTACTACTAACGAGAAGCATGATAGTTATTTATGTCGCGAGTAAAAGTAATATTTTATTTTACGAGTAGGAATGGTTGCAACACGAGGCCAATAGGGCTTCAATAGGTTTTCATTCAAGCATACAAATCACTTAATGATACCTTAGGGTCAATAAAAGTTGATGCGGTCAGATGGAAGTATATTATGATTTCTTTGTTGCATTCACAGATTTATCACAACACTTGAGCAACGTTGTTAGTATTAGTGGTACTTAAGCACGCTACGCTTGCCCTGAAACAGCCGCTTTCAGGAGTGGCGGTCTAAAAAATAAATTCTGTATCGATTGCAATGAAATTCATAACAATCCGCATGACTTGAAACCAGTAAATCAGCCGTCGCAAACGAAATGTTGCTGTTTTCAGTCACTTAAAAGAGTAGGAATTCACTGTGCCTCAAAAAGATGTGCATTTAAAAAACATAGAAGTGACTACCATTTATTTTAATAAATTTCTTGTTACGTGAAATGTTCCCTATGAATTCGGCCCTGACGCAGAAAATGTTATTTAGTTCGGAAGTGGTCACGTTTATACACCCGTAGCAGGGGGCGCACGAATTTTTAGATACTTTTTTTTGCACAGAAGTCTTTTATATTAATAAATTAATATTTTACCCATTTCTAACTGAAATTTGCAGACTTTTTCAATGCTTTAGGGTTATGTATGAAGGTACTAATTCTAAGAAAATATTTTATACCAGATAACTTAATACGTAAGAAATAGGATACATTACATACATGTTTAGAACACTATTTCTTCTTACGAAGTAAGACAAGAAAGTAAAAATGTGTACTCTCATATACAAGTGCACAGTCAATAGATTATCAAGTGAAAGTGCCGAAGTACTTAATCGTACCTTACAAGACCATCTTCTGTTTGTGAAACTCTAATATTATTGACAATCCAGTTTTCTATGCCCTTATCTGACACCCAAAACATGGAGGTTTGCAGGATGGACATAGCTTCTTGGAAGTAAGACGGTCCGTGACGAGAGTCGTTGTAAAAGACTGGTATCGAAAAATCGTGTACCATATTGCAGAAATTATCTGTAGTGGTGCGCGTTCCTGCGGCATCCACTAAGTAGACCAGCGCACATTGGTCCGAGGTGAAGCTCACTCCTTTGTACCACATTTTCGCAAATCTGTAAATGCAGGAACCAAGGTTACTGAATCTGTAAAATATCTTGGGGTTTCATATAGGTATTGAATTTATTCAAAGGCCTATTTGTCATTTTTCATAAACATGTACAATTTTAAATTGACTCCTTTGTACCACATTTTCGAAAATCTGTAAATTCAGAAACCAAAGTTACTAAATCTGTAAAATATCTTGGAGTTTCATAAAGGTACTTAATTTATTCAAAGGTCTACATGTCATTTTTCATAAAACGACAATTTAAGTGAGTTATCCAAAATTCCCAATTAAAAATTCAAAAATTAATAATTACAGATGAACGGACAATATTAATGAACGGGGCAATTCCCCCATTGCTCGCGACATAAGCTTTTAATTCCAAACAAAAGTTTGTTTCCTAGTTAACATCGCTTGAAAAACTAAAAATGACCAAATAGTGACTTATGCCCTTATGACCATGCAAGCACCACAGAAATAATGACAATCGTAAAGGAGGATCTGTACGTACAAGTAGAGGGTGGCGGTAGAAGATAATTCTTACAAAACTGTTCTGATTGAGATGTACTCTACAATTTACAGTTTTTGTAAATTCATTTGTTGAACAACCTCTTGTAGACTAAGCCTACATTGTTTTATTAACCTCTTGTAGAGTTCGCACGCAGAATCTGTGCAGGTAGGACACAGCTACAATGAATGCCATTTCAAAGACATCGACCTCCTAACTTTTCGAAGTGCAGCCTCTGCACAAAATTTACATTCACATTGTGTTTAAGAAACCACACAAGAAAACTTAACAAACCAAATTCTTAACGCACACATAAACATGTCTGGGAGATTGCAATCCCTAACACGTTCTCTGCGATATTGTCTGTGCAGAAGTGTCGAGTTGCACAGATTTGTTGTGCGAACTCTGCTTCTCAGTACCAGGCGTTGTTAGCGAAATTGCTTAACTATATAGCCTAACTATATAAGCTATAATTAACTATATAAGCTATAACTATATAGCCGGGTGGGTGCACATCTAGGAAAGTCGGTTACAAACGTCGCCGAGCCCCTGGCCGAAGGGGTAAAAGGCAGACTGTGCAGCTACATATTAACAAAATTTAACGGAAGATTACTCCATATAAAGTCCATGCCCAATAGATCTCTACAGGCAAACGGAATATGAAGAGGAGTTAGTGCGTGCGTATTATTATTATTATTATTATTATTATTATTATTATTATTATTATTATTATTATTATTATTATTATTATTAATTATTATTATTATTAATTATTATTAATAATAATAATAATAATAATAATAATAATAATCTTAGAACCCTTTCCTCAAAGCTTGAGCAACTTTAAAAATAAATTAGTTTTCTAGTTAATTATATATTAGGTTATTGTATCAATGTTAATTTTCCACTGTTAGATTAGTAGTATTTCATACAAAGTAAGTTGTTTAATTGTTAGTATAAATATCAGTTGTAGTAGTATTGTTATTATTATCTTTATTATTATTGTTATTATTTTATTATTATTCATGTAGTACAGTGCAGTGCAGTGCAGTGCAGTGCAGCGCAGTGTAGTGTTATGAAGTGAAATGGAGGGAAGGGAATGCGAGAAGAAGAAGCGAGTGTGAAAGAAATGCGTCACAGTTAAGTGTTGTGCAGTGAAGTGAAGTGGAGTAAGGTTTGCGTGGTGATTTTATGTACTATTTATTATTATTATTATTATTATTATTATTATTATTATTATTATTATTATTATTATTATTAATTAACTCCTTTTTTGTAACTTTTTGTTAATGAATGTAAGTTTAATGTATGTAAGGTCAAGATATTCTGCCACCAAGTTACTACACTTAATTGCAGAATTAACAATAAATCTAATAATAATAATAATAATAATAATAATAATAATAATAATAATAATAATAATAATAATAGGCCAGTCCGGATAGCCAAGATCGGTAAGGCAGTAGTGCCGTGGCGATCTCTGACGGGTTCGAGTCCCGCCTCGGACATGGGTGTGTTTGTGTATGTCTGTGTTGGGCCGTCCCACATTATCATTATTCTCACGTCCTGCATTATCATCATGCTATTATTATCACGTCCTTCACTATCATCATGCCATCCCCCAGGACTAACAACCCTTGGATATAAAAATCGGATTCAACCTAATGCTGATCCCCCTGATTAGTTATATGCAACGTGATTAAATGATATTGAGACAAATGCATGTCCTGCGTGGTCCAAGATGGCCTATTCGCTTCACAAGAAAAAATAACAATAATAATAGATGGCTAAGAGTGGTTTTTGCAATAAAGTAGAAGCGTAGGGTTACTTGTTATTGCCGGAGGGGTCGTGCGCGAGGATCTCCACGCGGCTGCCGTACTGGTAGACGCGACCGTTGGGGTGCAGCATGGCGCTGGCCGAGCCGTTGCCGTTGAGGCACAGCACCACGTTGTTCTTGAGGTTGATGACGCGCACGGCCCGGTCCACGGTGAGGTCGACGCGCACGCGGTCGCGAAGCCGCAGGAGATGGTGCCGTTGGCCGTCACCACCACCGGGCTGGAGTCCGGCGACTCGCTCTCGCGCCAGCTCTCCTGCCACCCACCACGTGTATGTATTGAGGTGAACAATGCATGTGACTTATTTATTTTACGTAAAAAAAAAAACAGCTAAAACTGTGTATGATATATGGGGAGATGTGAAATCTGTGCACATTTTCAAAATTCTGTGATCCCTATACTAAGTCATATACTACTATATTATATATACTACATATACCTATACTACGCAATACATTTTGGGCTCTTATCCATGATGTCCTTCGTCAAGGAATAATACTTCCTGCCGCGACAACATGGAGAACGATAATTTCAATAACGATATTTCTCACTGAATTCTAGAAGACGTGCACAGAAAATGAAGTTACGTTTATGTCCAGAAGCAAAACAAGGGGCCATCTCAGCATTTGCTCAATGGATCAGGGAAACTGGACGTAAAACCAGATCGAGATGGGGGTCATTGACCCAGAAGCTGCGATACAATACTTGTTACATATTGTTTAGAATTATACAGTCCAATGGTAAACAATACATTAAAATAGCACTGTTAAAATTAATGTTACTTTTCTTGTGATGCTCAGTATAGTCTCTCATTGTATAGAAACAGTTATGCAGCAAACGATTTCACTTTTGGATTTAAATTTTTCTATCGAATTGAACTCGTTTGACTGATTCTAAGAATTGCAGGAGATAGTTAAGATGGACGAAGTTTGTCTAATAATTTTTAATATATTTTATGAAGAACTAGCGGACCCGGTTATATTTCGCTATTGCAGTGAATTAAATAAATACAATTCAAGTTATTCAATAAATATTAAATTAACCACACTTCAACTTCGTGTTAATTACACTTTAGTAAATTACACCACACATTACAAATCAAATATTCCAAAAATGTCGTGCACCAGCAGCATTTGGTTCAGACTTTCTACATTCTAGATCGAAATTTGGATGTTACTCTGTATTATGAGTAGAAGCGACGGGTGTAGTTCAAAAAGATATCCATAGATCGCACTTCAAGCAAGGTCCTCTGGGAACGGCGTAGAGCCGATCTTGTCGATCAACTTTGCAAAAACAACGCCCCCGCATGTCCGATTTAATTCAAACTACTCTTTAAAATACTCTCGACACTAATAAGAACAAAGTGTGAAAACTTCAGCGAAATCAGTCGAGTAGATTTTGCGTCTATATGCGACAGACACCACATTTCCTTTTATTTATACTTAGATACGAATAGCAACAACAAATTAAAGAGTTTTTCTAATGCAAATAAGGATAATCGGAGACGTTATACGAGCGAACGTTTTTGCCTAGCATGAAATCAGTAAGCGCGAATCGCTAACACGCAACCATGTGAGAATTTAGTGTTTACGAGATGATTGCATTTTGCGAATTTTCCTCCTAAGATTTTATTGTCAATGAATGTTGTTCCCGCTAGTGAGGAATCACAAAACTAGTCATGGCTCGTATCTACCGCTTTTAAAGGAATCATTGGCCTAATTTCCATCTACTGTAGTACCATTTGAAGAATTCCGTGCGTTTAGACAACTTAAGAGCTCTATTAGATAATGTTTTTTGAAAGTACGAATGCGAATAGGGTAACACATTCGTAACATATAATGCTTCAGAAATTTGAGCGTGTTGTTTCTGCATTATATTTTCCAAACACGTTTTCAATACAGCTGGCATATGTAGCTACAGTTCTGTGAACTGAAGAATAACATGCAGTCAGCTGGAGAAGTCGAAAGCAAGAAATCTGTATTGATGAAAATATCTTAAGTCAGTTTTGAGAAACTATTCATTCATAAATGAATGTGCAAAGCAATCGTAGTGTTCTAAGTTCAACAAATAGGTTTTTCTTTTATGCAAAAATTGACAGTAAGTTTCCAAGAGAAATGTATACTCCTTTGCAGTCCTTGCTTTCTAAACTTTCAAATCATGCATGTTTATTAACATTAAATTACAGAATTAATGTGAGTGAAGAAAGAACTTGTTTTTTAAACATCCAAATAATATTTTAAAATATGTTTGAGATACGTAGCTTTTTGAAAGTAAAATGCACTAAAGTATGGTCTGAATAACACGTACTCTATGTATAAATATATTGTACTAGTATCTCTAACCGTATCTACAATCTATTGGAAACACTTTCCGTAATTTGAAGTCGTAGGCTTCCGCATAACTTAACCACCAGATAACTTAACGCGGCGTCACCCGGACAGCCAAGAATGTAACTTTCCGTAATTTGTTACAATTTTAAAGGGGTTGTGAAAACTCAAAAATCCAAGTTATTAATCAAACAAGTACAATTGGAATTCATACGAATTCCAATCGTTAATGATTTCTAAAGACGAACTACAACTGATCCAATGTGCAAGTCATTCTAATATGTCGATCTAAAACTATGCATGCCAATTGTACGGTATATAAAATGGATTTGTTTTACATAAATTGTTAAGTTCGTGGAGATAAAATTATAATTGTATTAATGCAGATGTATAGGTTTGTAAGTGTTTAGAGTAGTGTACTCTCTAGAATACCAGATAATCTTTTGTTACTGTATTGTACTGCTTTATGATCATGTTTTCAGAATACATTTTATAAAATATTAAACAGAAAAAGTATATTTTATATGATTACCACTTGATTCAATTCGTGACTTGAAACTTTTCCAATATGTTAAAAACATTATTGGTGGTGAAATATCAGAAAATGCAGAATTTGACCTCACATTTTTGATTTATGCTCCAATTACGTCTTGTGAATTAAAAAGGTCATTTTGTGCATTCAAAAACATTTTTTTTCTGACAAAAGAATGAATTTGACCTAAAGCAGTTTAGAAAATTTGTTGTGTTCACTTTTACAAAAGGCAATATAACTAAAAATTTAAGTAAAATACAATTTGATTGTGCAAGTTTTGTCCATTTTTACCATGCATCGTGCATATTTGGCTATTTGATAATGCATGTTTGCATGCATGTTTTAGCATTTGATAGTACATGGAAATCCTGTCTCTAGTTATCATTGTTTACTTGTACTGCGCACTTGCAGAACGCTCAAAATTTCCGTAACTTCGACTATTTAACAAGACAAAGTGCCAGCACGGAACCAAAAAATGGGAACTAAGTGTTAATGCTATTTATTAAATGATGAGTTCAGGAGCGATTTAATACAATTCATCTCAAATTACAAATTACGCGCGCTTTCTAGCAAGAAAAATGTGTCGTATAGTTTTGGACAAAAAAATGCTCAAATTCATATGTATTACATACGTTATTATATATATATATATATATATATATATTACATACGTTATTATATATTCTATATATATATATATATATATAGAATACATCGAATCGAAAGTTCCCGATCTCAATGTAGAAAAAAAGTGAAAGCATATTTACACTTATGACCCCAAAAAATTAAATTTTTGCCTTATGTATCTCCAACAATTTCTTTGTCAAAGAATCAAGTAGTATAGACGACAGATTATCAGTTAGAGTAGCGATTTTTGAAGAAGTGGAAAGGACTTTTGATTATTTCTTAACTTGTAAAACCCCTTCAATGAGCAATCCTACTGTTTTAACAATAGTGTGCATTGAAAAAAGTAAATATTTACCGAGAACAAGCCAGAATCGTCGGTCGAATAATATGGCACTGGCTTTGTAGGCGAACGTGTAGATCTCCATAACTGTGTCGGTGATCCTGCACTGAAGGAGACAGAACTTTGAGCGGTGAGAGCTTTTGAAGACCACTCGGCCGCAGGATCGAAGTATTTAGAGAAATCACCCACGCGCTGATGAAAAAACAATACGAAGTCACAAAGTCATTGTCATTCACAAAACATAACATTTGAATCTCCAACAGACGCAATCTTTCAGAGAAAGGATAAAAGTGACACATTGTTCATCGATTTGTTTGCCTCAATATCACTCAAACAGTAAACATTTATCTTTCTTATCACAGGTGCCGCTTCCTTTTCCTATCGATTGTTTATAAATATTCTCACATAATAAAAATATTAATAGCACCAGTGATTATAAATCAATATGTCTGACACTACACTGAATGGACGGCACCCTACGCCCGTAGAATCATTCGAATCATCCTGTGAACGAGGTAAATATTCCTCTGTGAGGTTTCATATAAAAAGCTAATATCTATTAGAGGAGGAAACGAATGTAAATACTTACGCCAAGCTCTCTATAACACCATTCTTCCCAGTGAAAAATATTCGCGTAGTTCGGACCTGGCTTAGCAAATACCATTATAGTTTCTACAGCACGTTTTCATTCAATAAATAAGAAAAGATGGCGGCAAACAAACGAATAAATTTGAGCGCACACATAGCGAGCCTTCATTTTTCACCTTTTTTGTTTTTGTAGACTATGGGCACCTCTAAATATTTCATCATGAATCATCAACGGACGAACGTTCTCCAAAAGAGTGCGAAAAATCATGAATGAAGATCTAGAGAGAATTCAATAACAATGGACTTTTCCGCCTATTCCTTACTGAATCAAAAAGCCATCAGACACGTGGTTAAAATAGTGGCTTGATTCGAAAGTAACAGATAACGTGAATCTGGTGTGAAACAATTTGGAATAGAGTATTATGGGCATGTCAAGAAACAATGAATTTCCATTCAAACGCTCATTTAAAATGTTCCAAAAGATATATTTTAATGTAAGAATGTTGAGTATTACCATTTACTCTTGATATCCATTTTAATAATTCCTTCTCCACAGATATTTATAGGGTCCGTTTGTGCTTACTGGCCGTACTTCTGAGACGTGCAGGTTATAAACGCCTTGCAACGACACTGTTGTATTATGCCATGATAACACTATTTTATTTATTTAGTTTACAAACCGTAAAAAACTATGTGACGTATGGGGAAGAAAATCATCTGCGCATGCTTTCTTGATAATTTCCCAATAATAGAGATCAGCGTATCATAAACCCATGATGAAGAGACATCAACTCACAAACCCTCTATACTGTTAGAGTAATTCTCTATACAATAAGTAAACTGAAAAACTTGTATCATTATTCCTTGACTAACAAGCTTTAATAGACTGTCCAAATTAAGGTAGTATGCTCGTTAGATCGACACGGTGAAATATCCCCAAAAATACTTTAAAGGAAATTAAAGTCTCTTTACTACAAGACGGTAAGAAAATATTTAGCACTTACCAGCCTAATTTTTCAATAAAAGAAGTATAAATTAGTACAGGTTCTTATCGAAAAACTTTCGCAGGCATAGAAATTTTTACGTTATTGAAAAAGTTACATGGTGAAAGTACCTTTTTTCTTTTCTTCAATACGCAGTAAATTTTTTGAGGAATCAGATGATATAAATATAACATGTCTCCCCGGGCAATCTGAGGAGTAATTTATAAAAAAACAACTTCGAAATTCATCGGAACGCAAAGTACTGGGTCTCGGCCTACGAGTTGTGCTGTACAAATCATGCTATTGTCAGCACTGTTTCTCTTGCACAAGAAAAACCGCCTAAACGTAAAGTTTTGTACACAAACCATTTGACACCACTCATTGGCATTGTAAACAATGTGAACATAGAAACAATTCAACATAGAAAAAAATGGGATACGGGGCCCGAAGTCAACCTAACCTGTATTAAGTATTGCCAACGTATGAAAACGAAAAAACATGCGAGAGAAATTTATCAGTAAAAATTGTTTTTCTATACCCATTTTCACGTCGAGAAGGCACAATGGGCTCTAATGGACAATGTAACTCTTATGGAAGAATCTCGTACATTGTTGCCAAATCGATTGTTGCAAAAGGATCTACAAAATATATATACCTTTGTAGAGAAAATTATGAGGAACGTGATGCTAAGAATGGAAAGAGTGCTATTCAGTTGCTTTTTAAATAGAATAATGAAAACGCTGAATTTCTGCGAAACTGACATTTTAACAACTTTTTATTCAAACCGTCGAAACTTATCTAAAAATTGGTTGAATTATTTTGGAAAACATTGATACAATACTTAAGTTACCATTCGTAGTGGTGGTGCTTTCATTAAATTAATGTATTGAAATGTGCCCCTTAAAAATATGAATTGTGCACGCAATTGTGTGAATATTTAATTTGTGCATTAGAATATATCGTCGCTGGGATATTTACGTTGACGTCCAATTAAATACTTCCAGCGATAAAGATGTGGAGAAAATGAAATTATTTTCCATCACCCGAAGGTCTTCGGTTACATTACTTGTGAGTATTTGCAGATTGGTTTGAATCGGGCAATGCGTGTCCTGAGACGATGCTGTGACGGTCGACGGGAGACGCGACGAAAATACGAGGCACAGATGCGGGATGTGTGGCCAGTGGGGCTGAAAAGAAGGAATTGTTTAAATGACGTTATTAACGCAAATCAATACTCAAATGATTACGAGAAGCCCTTTCATGAACTTCGTCTTGTTCTGTTTCCCGGTCAGTCGATTTTTGCTTGTGAATGTGAGTGAAATGATGGTTTCCGAAACAGGCACCCCAGCCTAATCCATGAAATGAAGATATTTACACAAAATGAGTACACAAATTTTACTCGAGAGACGGTCAGAATTGTGTAAAAAATGTATATTTCATATCAATGTTGCACAAATTTTGCATACGTTTTGAATCGTGGTGATCAGGAAATATATTTTTATTTTTTATGTTGTTCGTGTATTCATATATCAAATTTTTGGTGGGTGGGCAGACATATAATATTATGGAAAAAGTGGAAACTCTTTTAAGCAACACTTTTGACCTAAAAAGTATAAGGCTATTTATGCAGTGCTCATAAAATAGGCAACCCTTTGTTCGACTACCCCTAAAAAAAATTACATTTTCTGTTTTATAGGGAAAGAGGCGTACGCATTACATATGATACACTTTTAAATAGTAAATAATAAGAAAACGCATGGGAAAAGGCTATAAATTTACCCACAGTGCAGGGGCCTTTTTTCAATAGTCTAAGTGCATCGCCACATCCCAACACGTGATACAGTATCTTTCTCTAATCTACCATTACTATCAACGAGATAGAAATGTAAGAAATCTAATTCAAGCTCGTTGATTACTATACATGTCGCTTTTTTTTTATTTGTTGCGTCTACAACTTGACGCAACGCGTTTCCAAGCCCCTTAAGGGGCGTTGAGCGCTTTGCACTGGGGAGTAATCCTCTATTACTAACATGTCATGTCACGTCGCATTCAGTTGTCAAGAGGACCGCCAGGTAGCATCTCCGGGTACGCGCCTCCTACTACGCGCTCCTGCGTCATTACCCAGCGGCCAGAATTGAGAATAAGGATAGGGGTGTGGTTTAGGACACTTCCCATTTGGACTACCTCTTGTGAAGCAGCCAAACTCGTTTTGTTGGGACAAATTTTAAATGAGATTCGACGGGAATCGAACCCGGACCTCAGTGGTGAAAGTCTAGCGACTTCGCTATGTGCCACGAGCGGGCCGTCTTTCTTTTTCTTCCAAGACACACAACTGGTGGTTCTGCACTTGCGTCCCTTGGAGCCGACTGTCTCGATGGTCTAGACCAGCTCAATGCTAAGCAGGTGCAAGACCAGCCAAATTCTCAACTAAAAAAATAAATAAAAGGTCGTAATTTTCATAAATTGTAAAAATTCGGACATTTTAGTCATCCGCGTGGCTCGATGCGGATTGCTGATTGCATGTCAAAAATGCGGTACGTCTGGCAACACTGTTTTGACGACAACTGGTCAGGACAAACAACTTCTGAAACAAATTGTTGAGCTCAATCCGCTTTTTTTCACGGCAGATTCGAAATGCCTCTTGTCCTGTAGGGCTGGTATTTTCTCATATTTTTCCCTCTTCGTTGTGTTAAGTTTTGAGCTCAAGCAGGCGCGAATCCACAGGGAGGAAAATGAGGGAAATTTCCCTTCCCCCTTCCCAACACAAAAAAAATCAGCAACAATTAATTTAAACCTCGAAACTTTCAAGCAAAAATATTTTCGAATAGTCAATAAAGTGGTACAAATCAGAATAGTAGCAAAACAGTAACGTTATATGTGAAAAGAGACAGATGTAACAGCAAAAAGTGTTAGGCGGAGAAAATAGAGACAAAGATCAAGTAGTACAGTGTAATCAGTAAGTTGTATAGTTTCCAGATTAAATCCTTAAATCCATTATCAGTGCTATAGTTGCACAAGAGTGACTACTGTGCAATGTAACAATGAACTTGAGACAAAAGTGTAACAACTAGTATAACCTAGTGTAAATAGTGTGTAAGAAAATAATGTGCCTAGTGTAAATAATTGTAGGAAAATAACTGCAAGACCCACAAACGTTGCTCAGTTGTGGGAATATTATTAAAAGCAATCCTCCAGAAGGAGAGATCGTTACCCACCCAAGGATACTCAGGCTTTATTTATTTAGTCATTAAAACTAATAAAATCGTATAACAGCATGAACTGAGTTTAGTCTGCATCGTTCTACATAATCTGTAAAATGACATATTCGATAATACATTTTTATAACTCCCCAAATCGTCAAATAATTTCAATTAATTAATTTGCAATAAATTAGTCTAAAGAGAGACGATTGCGAGCTTTCTGGACGAGCGAGACGGTAATGCGCAACTCGACAATACCACGCGCGTCATTCAAATGGAGAGACAAATCATCGGTAACATTTTCGACTTAGAGCATGAGCACTGAGCAGGTACGCCAATCTCAAGAACATTAAGGGGTTGTCCATTTACCAAAGAAATATCGTCCTACTCAGACAGGGAGATTTCGGTCATTATTAGCGATCACTGTAACAAAATATACTAGGCCTGTTCACAAAATTAACCGAACTTAAAAAAAAAACTTTTCTTTTTAATTTTACAGATTATTGGTTCTTGTCCCCTTCAATGTACTCGCCTCCTCTATTCACACACTTATCCCAGTGGTGTTTCCATTTCGCGAAGCAGTCCTGAAGACCTTCAATTGAAATGTACCTTAAGGTCTATGGTGAATTTGCTTTGATGTCATCAACAGACTGAAAACTGCGTTCTTTTAGCACATATTTTGATTTCAACACACAAGAAACAAGAAAAAAATCACAAGGTGACATGTGTGGAGAGTAAGGAGCCTGAGGGAGGGCAGTAATCTGATTTTGGCACAAAACTCACCACAACTACGATCTCTTTTTGCGATTTTTTCACGTAACCGTTGTAAATAGCCTCGATAGTAAGTTACCCACGGTTTACTGTTTCACCTTGAGGCCAGAATTCAAATTCACAGTCCCATTAAAGTCGAAAAATGCAGCGAGCATCACTTGAACTTTGGATCAAGACTGACGGCGTGAAGATCCTTTGCCAATCCATTGTGATGTTTCAATATCATCTCCATTAGCTTTTTTCAAAAGCTCAAACGTTTGTGTGAAAGTTTTCCCCAGTTTCATGCAAAATTGTACGTTGCATCTTTCCAGAAAACAGCGCATTTCAAAACTCGGTTCTAACACACGTGTTGCACTTAAACAATCCAACGAAAACTAAACAGGACATTTACAATCAAAGAACATGTAGATAAAGAGGGCGTTACGAGGAACATCATGTTGCCAACCACAATTCTCTAAATATCTACATTAGCGTGAAATTAAACTAGTGGAGCTAAAACCGCACAGGTTTCTCGCCCGTACTTGCCGGCAAAATTACGCAAAAACGACTCAAAGTTTCAAAAAATTGAACATGACCTTCCTTCAAAATCTATCTTTAAGGAACTAATTCCATTAGGGTAAAAATCTCTTTAATATTTTAATTGTGGGAAAACGCCGAAAAAATTAAACTTTTGCAATTTTTGAAAGAAAACAAGATAGAACAAGAGTGTTAATAAGCATTCTCATCCTTGTGAGTGTACTCGTTGAAATGATGGGCTTGCGGTCAGTTTCCTGTAGTTAGAAAAGTGTATTTGCTTCAGCAGACGAACTACGTACTTATTTTTACTTTCTCGTATACGTACGTATATACGAAGTAATATATGTAGTATAGAGAGAATGTTTTAATGCTGTAGCACAAAATGGCGAATTTTCGACAGAAAAACTTGCATTCTAGGGCCCTGATATAGAAAAAGGAGATAATCCTGTACTAAATTGTAAATAACTCCCTGTAAGAAGTTATGTAGTCCGATTTCAGAAATTATGGATCCTTGATACCGAAAAGTGGTTTTTACTTTCTAGCAGAACAAAATCTAATTACAGAGCCCTGGTAAAGAAAAAGGATCCATCCACTTGCTAAATGTGAACAAAAAATTCTCTAACACGTCAGATCAGCTGCCAGATCTGGCAGCTAGGAAGAGGAATGGGCAACACCGGAAAGCTAGCACAGGCCAAAGAAATTAGAAAACCAACTAGTTCGAGAAAGTCTGTGCCATTCTGTAGCGCTAGTGGTTGTATACTCTTGCATAAATCAAACATTCTACTTCTCCCGCAAAACAGAGCTCAAGAAAGCATGCGCAAATAGTGAAGATACATTTATACCCAGAAGCAAAGCAAGGGTCCACAACAGCAACATATTCAACTGTTCATGGGAAACAACGAAAAACCCGATCGAGATAGAAATTCCTTGCTGCGCATCCAACGTCGGGAGCGCACGTGGGCGAAGCCCTCTTTCCGGCCTCACCCGCCCACGCCCCCTTCGAGTTAATCCAAAAAACGAAGCCGTGTTCGTCACAATCTCCTTCATCCCCATGCGCGCGCGCCGCCTGCCGGAACCGCCGTCTGCTGGCCCTCCCCCGCCGCGCCGTCCACACGCGTTGTCCATTACCCCCCCCGGGGGCCCCCACCGGAGCGGACGCGGCCAACACCGCCCAAATGCTCCGACAGAAAATCGCCATTGTATATACAGAATGCCCAGAGACGAAACGTCGAAAATTGGAAAATAAGCTGTGTTAAGACGATTTTAAAGAATATTTTGTCTAATAAACTACTAGGATATTCCGAATGGCTGAGCCGCAATAAGCAATCAAAAGTTGTTTTGAAAAAATGCTTATTGGCCAAAATTGTTTTGTAGAAGCATAGAAACACTCCAGAAACGTGTAAAAACTTTATTATTTACAAAATAAATTAATATATTTATTATAATTTTTTTTTCCCTCTCTCCTATTTGTATATATAATCCCGCCCACACGTTGGGCGCCCACTGTAATATATCCTCTTATTCTCCCTCTCCCTCCTTTTACATTACAATCCCCCACCTCTGCTACCACGACACCTCACGTCGCGGCGTCAATGTAATATTATATATAATCCCGCTTTTAATTATTCTCTTATTAAATCTCACGCCCACTATCTTGCCCTGCCCTAGCCCTAAATTGTAATTGGGTTCCACATTATTAATTGCCCGTACCTCTGCTAGCTCGTCCTATTATCTGTTCCTTACCGTGTCGTAGTTCGCGCGCTCACTCCATACGGAGTTGAAGTAAGGGTCCGCTTCGTTCGTGCCTGGGTCAACATTCATACCATTACAAAAATAAAAAACATGGAATCACGGCAATTATGAGCCATTGGGATGCTCATGCATTTAATTTTGGACTTATCTTAGCTGATGGCTCTTTCGTGAACACCATCTGCCCCTCCAACTTACAAAACATAACAACACAAATATATATAAACACCCAGGAAGAAAAACATATAAACATACACACTGAAAATACAATACAATGAAAAACAAATCTCATCCATCCATCAGAATGCGCATTCTGTCGTGACCTTATTTCTTATCCTTAGCCTAATAGCATAACTTGGTCTTCGACAGAACTTCTTTGAATGGAGCGTAAACAAACCAAAAAATACAGTTTTTGCACAATTCGTCCACTTCCTTTCTGCAGCGATGTCACCTTCTATCAGCGCCGTCGCTGGTAGTTGTCACGTGCGTTATTCACGCACGCGATTCTCCGTTCAGCTGCCACCAGATCCTCTACGGTTCACTTCTCCGTTTAAGACATGCCAATGCATCCACGACTATTGTTTTTTTTCTTTGTCTTAATCGCGTCTTCCTGAACGTTATTTCTATATGTCGCGATATCCCTATATATCTTTCGCGACGCTTCTATTTTCTGACACCTAATTTAAGTAAATATTTCCTATGCAGATTTTTTTTCGTGAATTTCTCAATGAATTTAACTAAATTTTCGATGCACTCGGTTTAAACAATTATTCCTATGTAACCAAAATAGCCTATTAACGTTTTGCACGACACTTCCGCGAAATTTCTCAAAAATTCAACACAACATGAAAACGTGTGTGATCGTCCTTAGATCCGAACTCATTCTGTCTGTAACCCAGTTCACATTGTTGGTCCCTACAATCCAAGTGACTGTCCTTTTTTTCAAACATATGCCCATCACCATAATAAATGTTCAAAAACTCTTACATTTTTGCTGTTTTCGGGCATTTCGCGTCTTACATAAATTCCCCCCGCACCGTAACTAATTTTGCCCTGCTCTAAATATTTTTCCCTATAATTCCCGTAAGTTTGGCCAAAATCCACCCAGGCATTCACTGGATATTCAACAAAATTCTTCTTGTTATTTATTTCCAGAAGTACAACAATGAGTTCCGTCTTCCGTCTTCGTCATGTTATGCATGCAATGTATACCATTTATAATATTTACGGAACCCGTGGCTCGAATAACGTGGTTTTTGCTTTAAAATGTTTCTAAATTTAAGTTCTGTTCATCGTTCATCACGCCTATTTCCGCCCCTTATGCTTTCTTGTATCACGCTTTTAATTATGGTTACGCGGCGCTGTTGTCTATTGTTTCTTTCATTTCTTTTAATTCCTCCTTGCTCACATAAAAGTTCCATGCCTTCTTGCGGGCTCGGCCCCACAGATCATTACATTATTCAGAAAGAGAAATTAACCGACAATGTAAAAAGCAGTCAAGTTTTGTAAATTGGGAGGATTTAATTCGTGTTAATTTTTTAATAATAATTAACAAATATTGTTAAAAACTTAATCATATTACACATTTCGTAATTTATTACTCTACGCAGAAATTTATTACTGTGGTCGTTTATGAAATAAATATTGTTAAAAATTGCATAAGTATGCAACCATGCCCGACATTGGAGTATTAAATTAGAGAGAATAAACGGGCACAAAGAACACAAACATATTATTTAATTAAAACACATTCAATACTAATTTATTAATCCAAAGAGATTTATTAATGTTGCCGTGTATTAAATAAATATTGTAACAACAAAATTCCAACTATGCCAGAACTTCAATTACGTTAAAAAAAGAGAACGATCAAGGACAATCAACATAAACTAAATAATTAATTAATTAAATATTCCACACTATTACTCTAATCAGAAATTAATTACTGTTCGCATTGAAGAAATAATGATTGTTAAGTATAGCAGAGTTATGCACCCTCCCTCGATATTCGTGTATTATATTACGGAGAAAGAACGGACGCAAACAAATAAATCCAAATAGATAATGAAATACACATTCTTTACTAATTTGTTTCGTCATAGAGGAATGTATTACTCTTGCTGTTTATTAAATAAATATTGTTAAAAGCAAAATTATAATTCTTCAACCTTGCTAGAACTTCAAATGACGATAATAAGGAGAACAATCAGGCACACGGAACTTAAACCAAGTGGATAATTAACAACAAGTCAATACTAATTTATTATTCTTAACATAAATTCATTACTGTTGCTGTTTATTAAATACATTATTAAATACGGAATCAATTGCGCCACAACGCATACATTAGTGTGTGATAAGAAAGAGTACGAACGGTGGCAATCAAATTGAACAAAATAAATAAATACTCAATCATATTCGACTGTGAACCCCCTTCTCGACCCCTTGATCAACACTGACCCACTTAAAAAATCCATCAAACACCAGGGTTGACGCTGTTTTGAATTTCCGGTTTAGACAATAAATGTTTTGCAGGAATGTTGGATACTGCTACTATCATGATAAAACACATACTGGGCAAAGTCAATTAATAGGAATTGAATTATTCAATACTCAATTAATAATATATTGTATTTAACAGAAGTATATATTTGCAATATATGTTTTTGTTAGAATGCATTAAAAATGTTATTACTTATTTATTTATTTTACGTCAAAAAAACAGTTAAAAACTGCGTATGACGTGCTATGGGAAAAGTGAATTGTGTGCACATTTTCAAAATTCTGTGATCCCTACACTAAGTCATATACTACTTAAAATTTGAATTTTGAAAGGAGAAAAACTCCCATGTAATAAAATCTATTTTCAAGGATAAACAAGCAATAAATTTTGAATTTTGAAAGGGAGAAAAAAAAACTCCCATGTAATAAAATCTATTTTCAAAGATAAATAAGCAGTAAATTTTGACTCTTATTACTTCCTGCCGCGACAACATGGAAACGATAATTTGAATAATTGTATTTCCCACTGAATTCTAGAAGACGTGGACAGAAAATGAAGTTACATTATGTCCACAAGCAAAACAAGGGGCCATCTCAGCATTTGCTCAATGGATCGGGGAAACTGGACGAAAAACCTGATCGAGATGGGGGTCATTGACCCGGAAGCTGAAGTACAATAGTTGTTACAGGTTGTTTATACTCATTTATACAGTCCAAATGGTAAATAATGCATTATATATCATTGTTAAAATTAATGTTACTTTTCTTGTGATGCTCAGTATAGTCTCTAATTGTATAGAAACAGTTATGCAGCAGAAACGATTTCACTTGGGATTTAAACTTTTCTATTGAATTCAATCGTTTAATGTCATCTGGCAAAGTGTTGTTAAGTAATGTACATGTATTGTATGTGAATTTTTTGTAATGAGCTGTTGATACTGTCACCTGATGAATATGATTTCTACGTCGAATAGTAATAGACTTACGCATTTTCTGAAAAAATATTCCCACCATTAATTTATATCCATACCATTAATTTATGAAATTATTATTAGCATTTATGCAAAATGGTTACAATTATAATTAAAAGGGAACTTTTCCAATTTACAATAGATGCGAAACACCAGAATTAACCCTTACACTGTGTATAACTATAGTGAAAATCTATCTCAACATATAAAACCATTCCACGTTTTGATTATTAAACTATTATAGTAAGAATAGTTCATTTCTTATAATTAATGTCTACACTTAAATTTTAGAAATGTACTATTAAATTATACTATTTTTCAACAAAAAATTTCAAATTTCAATTACATAAAATGGTACATAATAAATTAATTAAATGAAGTAATAATGTGAATTATATAAAGTACTAATGAAATGTACAATTATTTATTGAATGAATATTATGATTCATTAAAACAAATTTTCATATACATCACTGTTTTCTCAGTAAAATCATAAAAACAAAGCTATTACTGTTCTCTTAGTAAAATCTCAACCTTGAATTACAAAAAATAGTACATAATGATTGAATTGCGTGATGTAGTTAATTACATAAAGTAGTAATGAAAAGTGCATCTCCATTGCTATAAAATAATTTCATTATCATCTTATTGTTTGTTTTCCTAGCTTCCTCGTCCTTCTCATAATTTCATTCTGTTCCTTCCTCACATATAAAGTACAAATCACCCATAAATGGCCATTTAATCTAAACCACCATCCACCAACCTCCATCCATACCACCCCTCACCTCCTTGGCTCTTCCGTGGTAGCTTTCTTCACTCCCCCACTTCATCTCTTATATTCTCTATTAGCAAATTGCATACTCCATTTACGACTTAACTAAGGCAGACATTTTATCATTGACAACTAATCCAACAACATCCCATCCAATCCAACAATCATCCATTGACCCCCTCCCAAAATTTCTTGCCTTCATTTATTAATTATGCCTTTTCCAGGATTCCATCTTAACATGCCTTTTTATTCTACCTTTATCCACTTTTCTGTCAATGAAATCTTTACTCCTTACCTCCTCTACTTTTTTTTTTGTTATTTTCTTTTTTTGCCCTTGCTTCAGCTTCACTCTCCTATTCTCATAACTATCCCATCTATATCAGATTTTTTATCCATATACCATCAGTCCCTATCCTTACTTTGTTCCCTTCTGCTCTTTTCTCTCCAGCAAAATTGGTAATCATCCTGTTAATTTTTTATTCCTGTACTGTTAGGTCAGCTTCTGTTCATACCACCAATCATTTCAGTTTTCCTTTCTTTCTCAAAATTCCTTTCTTCTTACCATAATTATTCAACTTTAAGACTATGATACTTTTCCAAATATTTTCCTATCACATCTTTAACCCCTCAATTGTCTTCAATCCAATTTTCCACCTTCTCTTTATCATTCTTGGAGTTTTTCAGTCGTTAACCACAACATTATTCCTTCACAATGCTTTCTCTAATTTTTCAATTTTCCTTTCCCATACATGTATCTCCTCCTCAAATCTTTCCTACTTCATCTCTCATTTATTTCCCAGTTTTTGCGAAATTTCTTTTCTTCCTTAAGTTTTTCAACCTTTTTATCTATTTCCTGCAATTTTCACATCCATTCTTGCATTTCTCTTTCCTGATTTCCTTCAGCTGTCCATCTATTTCGTTCATCTCCCTATTTCTCTCAAATTATTTTTCCAGCCACCCCCTACAAGACCTCCAACCCTTCCACCCTTGTACTATCAATTCTGAAGTCATTGCTGTAATTTCATTTATCTATCTCCTAATCATGCTATCATCCTTCCCTGGTTAACATAATTCCTTATTTTCATCCTCAAAAGAAATCTTTCCAAGGCTGATGTTAACATTCTTTGCACCTTTCATTACTTACCTATCTGTTTCTTTACTTGCACTTTTCTTTTGTTTACTCTTAATTCTCAGAAATATAGTACTTCCTTTCGTAGCTTACGTGTTTCTATAGTAGGGGTTGTCCCAACGTTGTGACGTCAACTGAAAAATAGTAGTGCTGCAGAATGGCACAGATATTCTCGTAATAAAAATTTTTCTAATTTCTTTAATATGGCCTAGCTTTAAAATTGCGACCTTGCGAACTACCATCTACCATCTATACTACCCTTTTTTAATATTTTCTTCATTTTTCGCATTCCTAATGGTAGAACCGAAATATAACTTTAAGAATACTAAAGAGTAAAACCTCATCCTATATGAAAATTTTTGTTAAATAATTTGGAGCCGTTTTTAAGAAACCGAAGTTTATGCGTTACAGTAAATGCAAATTTTTAAGCTCTTTTACACAGAAATCTTTTCAGTTTTCGAAAAACTTCATTGGAAGTCATTTAAAGAACTTGCAGTCTCCAATTGAATAATGAATACAAATCGCTAGAAAAGTTTGAGAAATTTTATTAAAAATTATTTAAAGCACATGTACTCCTAAATGCAATAATGTAAACAAATCGCCGCTAATGTCAACATTAACGACGTGAGAGACCTGTCCCCCATCTCGATCAGGTTTTTCGTCCCTGATCCGTTGAGCAAATTCTGAGATGCCCCCTAGTCTTGCTTCTGGACATAAATGTAACTTCATTATCTGTGCACGTCTTCTAGAATTCAGTGGGAAATATACTTACTCAAATTATCATTCTCTATGATGTTGCAGGAAGTATTATTCCTTGACGAAGGGCCTGATGAGGGAAAAGAGCCCAAATTTATTGCTGATTTACCAATGAAAAGAGATTTTATTACATTGGAGCGAATATTGTTGTTAACAATTCTTGCAAAAAACGCTAATTTTCTTTCTGTATTCACAATTCAAGTAGTATATGGTTTAGGGTAGGGATCACTGTTTTGAAACTTCTCCCCATAGGAAGTCACACAGTTTTTAACTGTTTTTGATGTAAAATAAATTATTTTCTTTAAATTACATTTTTGTAATTTTGGAAAAAACAAAAGAATAGAGCAATGTAGCCTTCATGTCATCGTGAAGAGTTCATTCAGCACTATCCCTACCAAAAGTTGAAAGAAAAAAATTGGAGCAATTTTTGAGAAAATTTTGAAAGTGTCTCAGGGACTTCACTTAAAGTACCCCCAAAATTTAATATTTTTCAAAATTGCAGAGCTTCAAATAGAGCCAGACCGATAGCCATTTTGAAAAAAAAAAACAAAAACAAAAAACAACTATGTATGGTTTAGGCACCAGTGGTGTTCACAGCCAGACAGCCGGACAATTTGCCATCAATTGATTTTTCGGTATCAAGGACTCACAAGCAGGGATTCTGGCTGCACCACGTGGTATATGATTTTTTCTGATTGAGTAACTGAATTTATCCATGTTTTCTTCACCAGGACCCGAGACTGAGTTTTTCTGCCGAAAATTCGCCGTGTTTCCGCGCACTAATCCTTTATCTATGCTACGTATATTACTCCGAATATACGTACGTATACGAGAAAGCATAAATCAACAGAAAAAAAATCGTGAGTTAAAGAACGCTCTCAGTTTTGGTTCTCCAGTTTCTGCTGTTATTGCCAAATTTTGTTCGTGATTGTGCTTTTAATAATGGCAATTTTATCATCGACCAGTGTGGCCGCTGAGAGGACAAGCTGAAATAGTATGTGATAAGTTTGCCCCGTGCCTGTGTTGTAATAATGGAAATGGGAAAGTACCATTGAATTGGAATTTTTATAAATGATTCTTTCCGTGTAAACGGAGGTCCTCATGCACAAGCATTTTCTTTCCGGGTTTATCCTCTTGAAGTCATCTGAGGAAGCCAACAGCGTGATTGTCAACGGAAGAAATCTAAAAGGGGCATGTCAGGTGGTTTTTCCTTCCTTAAGCCTGTTGTACACAGTCATTTTTTCATCATTTCCCGTCGATACTGAGCAGACTGGATGTAATTTGTACGAAAAAATGATGCATACTTCATTTTTCCGTACATTTCATCCAGTTTGACTACACCGCCCCTAGTGTCACTTTCCCCTATGGAACTTTCTTCGATTGCGTGGGTTCTCCGGCAGGGAGTGTGTGTGTGTGTGTGTGTGTGGTATACACACACACACATATATATATATATATATATATATATATATATATATATGTAAATGATAAATGATTTTATTGCCGTAAATGATTTTATTGCCTATTTGTATTTTGGGCTTTGTTTCTTATTTTCGCGGCTGCGTGCTGGAATGCTTTGGGAGCGGGCTCTGTGAGGGTTGGCGAAAGTATGTGAACGACCGGTGGCCACATACATACGAGGGAATTAGGGGCTGCGCCCTGGTAGCAAATTTGATCACGAGATTGAAAAAACAGCATGAGTAATAATAAATTTACCATTTGGGTAATAAATTAGTAACGAATTCTTATTTTATTATCCATCCGGTTTTATTAGTTTGTGACTGTTCTATTATTTTTTGTTCAAGCATGGTTGGATAACTATGATTCAGTATTAAACAATATTTAATACACGGCAACATTAATCAATTTCTCTTTTTGGAGTAATAAATTAGTATTGAATGTGTATTTAATTATCTAATAGGTTTCAGATATTTGGGCCCGTTTGTACTCTCTAATTTCATACTCGAATGTCGTGCGTGGTTGCGTAACTATGCCATTTTCAACAATATTTATTTCATAAACGGCAATAATAAATTTCTGTTTAGAGTAATAAATTAGCATCGAATGTGTATTTTATGTCCGTGGTTTTATTTGTTTGTGCTAGGTGGTTCTATTTTAATTCTTGCATAGTATGATTCAGTTTTTAACAATGTTTATTTAATTTACGGCTCCATTAATTAGTTTGGAGTAATAAATTAGTAATGAATATGTATTTTTTTATCTAATAAGTTTTACTTTCTAGTGCCCGTTGGTACTCTCTAATTTAATACTCGAAAATCTTGCGTAGTTGCATAACTATGGAGAGCTTTTGGGTAATAAATTAGTAAGAAATGAGTACTAAACATTCGATATGATTTGATGCGATTGTGATATGGTGGTTGTGCCAGCTTGTCACCCCCATTTTAGCTCGTTCTGGGCAGCACCAGTTTGCCTCATGAACCTCGTGACCACAACCCGGGCACTTCGTTTGAAAAGCCAGACCAGACGCTGGCCGGCATGTTGCATGGAGAGCGAGAAGTGTTGAGAAACGTTTTGAAAGTGACATAACGTGACTATTTTCAACTGTCACGAAACAAAAATAATTCGAAGGTGTAATTAAAATAAACGATGCAATATTTTTAAAAAGTACTTTATACACCTGCTTCAATAACTTGTAACAAGGTTTCGCAAGTATTGTGACGCAAACTCGTTCCTGAAGTTCATTGACTGAAGTCGAATACGATGCACAAAAGCTCACCCTCCTTTTTCCGCCACGCATGTCATTGCCAAAACTTAACGGTGACTAAAAAGTGAAATATTTATAGGCGTGCGCACGGGGGGGGGATCGAGATTGAGAAATTTCAAAAAGGATTTGTAGAAAATCAGGTTTTTCTACAAATCATATGCACTGAATAGAAGACCGTCGCTGGGAATTCCAAACATTCTTATTGTGCATTTCAGTATAGCTGGCACTAGGTTGTTCGTGATTTTTATATCATCAATAGTTAATGTCACAAATTCGTCTCTTCAGCCTGCCCCAAAAATATCAAAATTTGCAATAACATTCTTAAGTAGCCAAAAGTAATAAGTTGTAAAATGAAAACATAATTGTTATATATCAGGAAAGACAGCAGATTTCACGATACATCAGACATTCTAAATTTCATCTTTATTGCTCTCCCCCAAAAAGCCAAAGACTAATTTGATGCCCTAACAGTATTGAAATACGCGATATATAACTTGCGTTTCTGTTTCTTGTCAGAAAAAATTCGACCCGCTTCCGTCGAAATACATTGTCATTCCATGCCTAGCCAATCCCTATTTTCTAGCCAATTCTCATCCAATATTTTCTAGCTTATTATTATTATTTTCTAATTTAGTATTCACGTCCGCATTCATGGTTTCTAATTTAGCATTTATGTCAGAGTACATGACGCCTAATTTTGCATTTAATTCCGCCATCATTTTTATTATTAAACTATTAGGATCTTCTTCCTCCGACGCTACCTCTACAATGTCTATTTCCGGTGACGCTACCCTATTGATTCACGTACAGGTTTTTCGGCCGCCATTACGTTCAAGTTTTCAGATCGCGATTTCTTACTTCTCGTATCCATCGTAATTTCTTTATCAAGACGTTAAAATATAATTTCTCTATTATTACTATTACAACCTTGACCACAATGAAATGGTTTGGCAAAATTTTCTTTAAACTAACAACTGATTTTCATGACAATTCTTTGCTTCAGATTCATCTTGATCGATTGACATATTTACGTAATTTATAACAAGTGCAACCCCAGTTGGCGCGCCATTTGAAACGCACTGTATAATTTAATTTTTAAATTAAATATCTCCTCTGCCCTTCTAATATTATTAAATATAAATTCAACGTAATTCGTTCCAAATTATATAAGAATATGGGCGGCAGGAAAAGATTACGTTAATTCTATTCTTAAAATTAATCTTCAACTGCTATTTCCAATAAATTAATATCCGGCTAACTGGGTCGACGGGTCTTATAAGAAATAATCGCTATTGCCTACTAATAGCCGATTATTCGATCTGCCATCTGTACAGTGTGGCCGAGGAATCTGAAAAGCAAATATACATTTCTAGCTACTCATTTGCTGGAATTGGCTAAATGAAAATCATCTTTTCTATTCACAGAAACTTGTAAGTTTATTCAACGTTTATGAAATTTTAACAATACGAAACGTACTTTCGGTCATGACGAGTCTCAAACCTTAAATTGCAGTACCCGTCTTCGCGCGCTCTTGGCCGACGTCGCCGCGTAGAACCATTTTCAATCTTTCCCGGTGTCGATGGCTCCTGGTCCAAATACCATCTTCTTTTCTTCCATTCTGGCACAAGTGTATTCAAGTCACTGATCCTCACCGCCTCATAAGTTGATAAGTTTTAATTAATTTTCCTTTTAAAAGTTCTTTCTACGCGTATACTTAAAATATTAAAGTTCAGCAAACTATTATCTGCTTCAAATACTCCCAGTCCTGTTGCCGACAAATTCACCTAAGTTCACAGTTTAAATTCTAGCTGCTGCACTCGAAATATTTCCAAGTTCCAATTTCCGCAAATAACATCAATATTAGGCCCGACAACCATACGCTCTAAAGTAGATGTTTACAATTCCCAAACTCCCAACATCAATTATCTACACACGATCCGCACAGCACCACGGCATAAGTCGAAATGCCTCCATATTCCCCTCTTTCAACCCTTCAAATCTCGGTCCATACTTTCCACTGTTTCTTGTCAGAAAAATTCGACCCGCTTCCGTCGGAATACATTGTCATTCCATGCCTAGCCAATCCCTAAATTACTTACAAATTGAACTAGCCGCGCCCCAGACTGTCATAGCTTTCTCGGCCAATCCCCAAATAGTTTACTTTATCAACTAGCCGCGTCCCGTGGTTTAAAGCAATGAAGTTCGTTGACCTTGACGACAACTAGTCTACCGTTGCTATGCCACCATATTTACATGTGTCTATACTTACAATTCACCCTGTTTACAATAAAGGTGACGCAATACAATGTCCCACATATTGGTATGTCACAATATCATTTTCCTGAAAAATGATTCGTTACTGCACAGCACTTTTTTGACGATTTATTTTCTATCAAATCCTCAAGGTGCTTAGCGTAAGAGTAAGAGCTGAGAATATTTCTATGTATTGTCGAAGAAAAGTCTACCTTTTTTTTTTTTTCAGAATAAAATGACGGAAAACGTAAATTTGTAAATCGACAGAATTGTGAGTGCATATAAAGACAGCAATGAATCGAACGCTATCAGACAACCGCACTCAACATTAGGACGTCAGAACCTTAGCCCGACATCCAACCGTCACAATCGCAGCGAACTTGCTGTTTGTAAACTACGTTAATGATCTAGGGTGTCTATGACAATACCGCTTCGAGTTTTGGAAATGCCCACTAAGTTTTTGTGACGGATAGGCTGCGACGAAATTGGAAAATTCCACAAAACAATTTCTACAGAAATCTATGTTTCTAAGGTCAATATTGTATAGAAATGATTTATTGCTAACGGAAAACGCTGGTGTGGTTTTACCGAATGGAATGACTCGCCTGCATATTGAAAAAAAAAAAAATGAAAATGGATGATTGATAGACAGTGCTTCCGGGCGAGTCAACTACTATGGTCGTTAGTCCCGTACGTGTAGTGCGTGTTTTTGCGAGTGGTGGCGATGGTCTTCCCCCGCTGTATGGCGAGATTCGACGCCGACCTATGGTCGGCTAGCGGGGTTACCCCCCCCACACACACCAGCAGGGCACCATCACAGCCGAGACAAGCTCTAAGCTCCCGACCGGTCTCCCGGCATGTGTGGTAACGTAGTGCATGTTAGTGTAAGTGTGAGTAAAGGGTGAGGATAGAACTAGAAAGAGGTAGGAAAGATGGCGCACGGTCCGTGGCCCGTTTGTTAGGTACTGCTCCGGCATTCGCCCGCTGTTGATCGGAGAAACCACAGAAAACTACCGATCAGAGCAGCCGGACGCTAGAATTCTCCTCCAGAAAGCGACTGAATTTGACTTAGCTGACAAGCTAATGCCGAAAATCCTGCCACCGTCGGGACTCGAACCTAGGACCTCCCGGTCAGAGGGACTGCAGTGACATCAGTTGATGCCCTGAAGCATCTCTCCCGGTAATTAAAATGGAATGATCATGAGACAAATAGCGTTAAAAACATTTCATTCGTACTTTACAATTTTTAGTTTAAATATCTCCATTATACATAATATTTTTGGAGTAGCATTAAGTAGATAGTCACCAACGGTAACGCTGACCCATACGCAGGGGCCAGCGATAGGTTATATGGCGCCCCAGGCAAAATAAGTTGTTTGCCCCCCCCCCTCCCCATAATGCAGATAATAAATACTTTATTTAGAGAAATAATGAACACACACTGTTCAGAATATCAACATAAAGACAATTATAAACTAAAATGAATTCGAAAATTATTGAAACAAATTATGAATATTGAAGCTTTCTTCTTGCAAAATGATTAATTATTTAATTAATAAAATTATCAGATCCTATTAACCAAACAAAAATATATTTATTATAAAAAATGTACCAACATTGCCCCCCACCCCACCCCATACCAGGACTGTGCGCCTTATGCGATCGCATGGCCTACCTACAGGTAGCGCCGGCCATGCCCAATACACAATACTTCCGTAATCCACAATAGAAATGATGAGGATTCTATACATCCCCAAAAAATATTCACGATCCCCACCGCACGAAGTCACTACCGATTCCAAAGTGCACATCGGCTCTTCGGTTTACATATGTGTTTACGCTATGTCAAGTTTTTGTCTTGGTTTCGACAAAAGGAAGTTGGTAGCGGTCTGTGTGGTTACGGAGGTGATGAATCCTGCAGAAATGCGGTAGGCAAAGCAAATACAGTTAGCAGCTGGATTTGGAGGTGTGGGAGTTGAATGCAGTTTACTCTCCATTCTTGCATTCTGTTCAGGAGAGTTGACGTGAGCAGAATTGCTTTCGAAAGCTCTGTATGCGTTTGGAAGAACACAGAACCATGATACGAGTATCGAGGCAGAGAGGTGCTTTCACAGGGTCTGATATAACTGATTCTAAATCGTTGGTAGCACTGGGAAATAGAGTCATTCAGAATTGCTTCCTGAGGAACCCACGACCGAAAGATAACTTGTCAGCAAGGGGAACGCAGAAAGACGTTGAAGACTGGATATCTATCAGGAACAGAGCGAGACGTGCCCTATCATATACGGTGCGAAGAATACCTCATCTCCAGATTTCTCGATATCAATCAATGGGGTTGTGTGTATCAAGAAAGACGCGGAGATGTGTGACTAGGGTCAATAAATGATGCAAGAGTGACCGTTGTCTTCTGAAGCCACATTGGATATGTACTAGCAAGTTTCTTTGTTTCAGAAGCCAGAGAAGGCCCGGGTGTACCTTCCGCACTAAAAACTGAAAGACTGAACTAGAGAGTGACATTGTTCGGTTATTTCCTTGATTCGCCCGAATGCCCAGGAATGAGATGGGCGACTCCAATTCCATTGACCAAAGGAGGAAAAAAACGTGCTGAAAAAAAGACTCTCAAGCGTTGCTTGTGTAACATGAGAAGCCTGGAGCAGAATTGTTGGCAGGAAAAGAAACCCTACCCATCCTAAGATATTCAGTTACGTCTTTCAATTCTCCGTATTTTTTTTTTTTTTTTATTTAACTTTGTCTTCGGATAGCGCAAGAAACTTTTAAAATGGTGCGGGTCTCATTTTCGTTGACATTGTTTTTCGAAATTTGCAAAAGTTTAATTTTTTTCGAGTCTTCATACAACTACAAAGCTGTTCGAAGACAGTCCTTGAAATAAAGTCGTGTTCAATTGTCCGAAAATCGTAGTAGGTTTTGCACAATTTTGTATGAAATATAGGCAGGCGCGGATTTAAGCATAGACACAGGAGGCACATGCCTACGCGGCAAAAATGATGAACTAAATCTATAAATTTCTGAAATTTATAATATGAATAAAGTATTAATTTAATAAATTATACATATTTAAATACATATTATTTTAATAATCTGTTTGAAGAGGACTTCGTTTATATTTCTAATGTTAACTCTATCTACCTAATTTTAAGAATTAATGGTAAAAAAAACTGTAAATACTAAATGCTTCACTCAGAAAAAAACAAAAACATGATGAATTTATGCTTTTCCTCTGCATCAAAGTATTTAATTTTAAAAATCATTGATTCACACAAAGAATTGACCACGAATAAATTATTCGTAAAACCATATTTAATTTTAGTCAAAATATGTTTGTCAGATTTTAGATGATAAATTATACTTGCGATCAGGACTTGATTTCTGGTGGAACGCGACGGGACGGCGTTCCGGTACATCGGGAATAATTATTATATTATAAATATATAAGAATTTCTATTAAATTAATAATTAACTTGAATGTGGCGTCGCCGACGCTGTGTTGAAAATGCTACTTTCATATCTTGAAAATTCCTTTAATACTTCATTTCTTTATGCCTAGCTTTGTTCAAATATGTGCTTACAGTATCTGTCATTGGACTTACCACCGAATCGTAGTAGCAATTAATGTTATACTTCCGTACAAAAATTCCCAATACCCTATGGCCTTGTAAATTACCTCCATACGGGATATGAACTGGTAATATTGCATTTTCCAAATTATAATGGCAGTAAAAACTACTTGCAGGAATGAATAATGCAAGTAGTTCGAATTTAGCACAGCTACATTTTTACGTTTTCTTTTCTAATATGAACAAAAAATTAATGTCTGTGCACTATTCTCTATTCCTTTTATAAGATCGTTCTCAATTATTTCGGAAAATTCTGACGCAAAAGCTTCTACATTGCATTCCCCCGAGTTGCTTAACACATCCATATTTTTGTCCTCTAATTTTTGTTAGATATTACAACACCATAAACTCAATCTGATTTGTGTTCTTAAGGCGAATATATTAGCATTAAAAGTTACTATTTTGTATGTTTATTTGAATCAGTTTTAAGTCACATTAAACTGAAAATCGATCTTTGCACTCTTCAGAAATGTATTTTCTCTAGTATTGAACTTACATTTTTGATTTTCTACTTATTTAGTTCATATTCTTCAAATTCAATGTTCCAAGGTAATTTGCAAATTTATTACAAAAAATACTGATGAAATACTTCCAATCTTACAAAAACTGACGCACGATTTTTATTTCCTATCGCTGATTTGTAAACAGAGTGCCAACCTCTGAAAGAAAATTATGGCGCCGTGGACTGAAAGTAACCACGGGGTACCGGAATTTCAACGCCACCTACATAGATCCATTTAGGTTGACGTTGGTTTAATTCTCGGCATACTCGCTAAGGATGCAGCGCCTAAACACGCGAAAACAGGTTTTTGGAAATTTCTTTGAAACTTCTGGCCGGAGCAGAAAACAAATTATCAGTTCCCCCATCCCAGTTGTCCGAGACGCGTCGAATGACACCTCGTATGTATCGAGTGGTAGAGGTGAAGTGGTCTAGCCGTGAGTGACGGAACCGCACAGCCGCACACTCTGGATCACTCAAATACTGTATAGGGATTTGGGGCGTATTCCGGGATTTAAAATTTTAAAAACCAAGCACTGCTTGTGTTTATATACTTTTCTCCTTTTTAATTTTTTCTTATATTTATTTATTTATTTATTTATTAAATTTGTTGCGTCTACTTCGACGCAACGCATCTCCAAGCCCCTTGGGGGAGCGTTGAGCGCTTTGCGCTTCTGGGAGTAATCCTCCCCATTACTGCGCTTGTTTTATGGAGTAATCCTCCGTTAACATTGTCGCGTCTCGTCATAGTCTGTTGTCAAGAGGACCGCCAGGTAGCATCTCCGCGTACGCGCCTCCTACCGGGCGCTCCTGCGTCACTACCCAGCGGCCAGAATTAGGAAGGAATAAGGATAGGGGTAGGGTTTAGGACACTTCACAGGAGTTGGACTAGCCCTTGTGAAGCAGCCGAACTCGTTTTGTTGGAACAAATTTCACATGAGATTCGACGGGAATCGAACCCGGATCTCGGTGGTGAAAGGCTTGCGACTTTGCAATGAACCACGAGTGATTATTGAAAAAACACACATGGCAATTTTTTTGCGTGCCTTGAGGCGTCAGTCATTAATACGCTCTGGATATAGGCAATTTTTAAAATCATTCAACAGTTATTTTCTCAAAAACGTCCACATTTTCACCTCGTATGTATCAAAGAACGGTACAATAAGTGGTGCTGCTCCCATTTTCGGAGAACTTCCTGTATTTTCTAAAATTGTAAAACATTTAACATTGCAAAATTACAATAGTAAAAATTGAGATTTGGTCTGAAACAAAATCTGTGCGAAAAATTTTTAACAGGATCGTATATTTTTTTAAATAGGGTAAATTGTGGCATAATTTCTTCTTGAGGAGAATCAATAACAAAAAAACCCTGATAATTTTCCTTTAAATACGTTACTTTCTCGCTACTGCTTAGGCAGTATAGAAGCTTATTGTGATGGGTTCTTTTTATTTAATTAACGTCAAAAAAACAGTTAAAACTGTGTATGACGTGCCATGGGGAAAAGTGAATTGTGTGCACATTTTCAAAATTCTGTGAGCCCTACACTAAGTCATATACTACTTGAACTTAAAAAAAGCTCCCATGTAAGCTCAAGGATAAATAAACAATAAATTTTGGGCTCTTATCCATGTTGTCCTTCGGAATAATACTTCATAATCGGAATCACTTCACTTCTGAATAATACTGCCGCGACAACATGGAAACGATAATTTGAATAATTGTATTTCCCACTAAATTCTAGAAGGCGTCCACAGAAAATGAAGGTACATTTATGTCCAGAAGCAAAACCAGGGGCCATCTCAGCATTTGCTCAATGGATCCGGGAAACTGGACGAAAAACCTGATCGAGATGGGGTAATAAGAATTCATATTGTCGGACCCTAGTAACGAAAACTTGAATCAATCTTGTCTCTATATAAAGTAAATTACTTCCTCTAACTCGCTGCGTAGTCAGAATCCATGTTTTGTGGGTCCTTGATACCGAAAAATCGATTGTCGGTAAAACATGTCTGTCCGTCCGTCTGTCAACACTAGCAGCTAAACCGCACACAGGTCCTTCACCACAATTGGTATTCCCCAATTGACCTGGCAGATGTCGCTCCCCTTGAATTTGAAACCTATATTTTAACTTGAGATTACTTCACATGAAGTCCATGGAACATTTTCAACATTTTTAAACTGAACATATAGTGGAACTATAGAATGGCACACTTTATCTTTCCAGTTACTTTCCTAATTTCTTTGCTCTTGGCTCCGGGTCTTATCGGTCTCTCCACATTGTTGTCAGCTGACATCCATCGCCGCCAAAGGTACATCGTTTTTACTTTCTCGTATACGTACGTATATACGGAGTAATATACGTAGCATAGAGGAAGTTATGTAATACTGCGCAAAAAACGGCGGATTTTTGGTGGAAAAAAATTGTCAGGCTCTAGAAACGAAACAGTGCATAAAACCAGTTGCTAAATTAACAGAAAAAAAACCCTCTAACACGTGGCGCAGCCAGAATCCCTATTTTGTGGGTCCTTCATGCCGAAGAAACAAATGGAATTAAAACGTCCGTCCGCACGTGAACAATACTAGCACCTAAACCATTCGTACAATCTTTTCCAAATTCAAGAATCCTCTGTCGATTTGGCTCTAGTTGAAGCTTTGAAATTTTGAAAAACATTCTTTAAAATTTGGGGGTACTTAGCATAACGCCCTGCGGACATTTTCAAAATCTTCTCAAAAACGGCTCCAAATTGTTTCTTTAAATTGCTAGTAAGAATAGAGTGAAATACACTTATAAAAGTGGTGCCGTAGGTCCGATTTTCACCGTTAACTCTAAATTTTCGAAAACTGCAAAATTTTGAATTTTTTTGGGCGTCTTCTAAAAAACTACAAAATTGAAGACAGATTTTTCCTTCAAATGAAATTTGTTGTACATAACTAGTTCCTTTAATAAGGTCATGTATATTGTTTCGGAAATTTTAGTAGTTTTCGTGCAATTGTGCAAGCAATATTTGCAATTTTAAAAAATTACAAAAACAAGATTTTCTCAAAAACGGCTCCAAATTTTTTCTTTAAATTTTTGGAAGAGCTAGTGCGAAACGAACCCTACACCATGACGTGAACGCCATATAGCTCTATTCTTTTGTTTTTTCAAAAATTTTAAATATGAATTTTTTTGACTTCTCTCATGTCGGTAATATTTACATTAAAAGGCCATTTCTTCACATTATTATATTTATATTAACATGTAATTTTAATGTCAAATAAAGTTTCTCGAAAACTCAACCGTTTTATGTACAAATGAGCTCAAAATTCCGTATTTTCAGAAAAGCTCGAACGCTATTTTCTCAAAAATAGCTCCAAATTTTTTCTTCAAATTTTTCTAATAGTAGTGCTATGTGCGCTGTTTAATATGACGTAAAGTTCATTTTGGTGTAATTATTGTTTTTTCAAAAATTACATAAATGTATTTTTTTAATACCACACTGCGTTAACATGTACATTTTCATCGATTTGTATGCATTATTACAATTGTGACTGGAAGTGCATCAAATGAACTTTTTCGAAAACGCAATAGATTACTGTAAAAAAGGGCTTCAAATTTCGTAGTTACAGGAATGCTTAATCGCCGTTTTTTTAATAACCGCTTCAAATTTTTCAATGAAAATTTCTATTTAGGACGAGTTTTTACTCTTCTTTAATATTCTTGAAGTAATATTTCGGTTGTACTACTAGGAAAGCAAGAAGTTGAGAAAATGTAAAAAAAAACGTACTTTGAACGACGATAGATGGCAGCTGGCCAGAGAATGGAGCAAAACCTTAAAGCCAGATCACACCAAGGAAAGAAAACTATACTACGAGAAAGTCTGTGCCATTCTGTCGCACCTCTGGTTCCTTTTGGGAGGTTGTGATAGGCCTGCATGGGCAATCTCTCATTATTCATTCTTTGTAAATGGTCTATCCAGTTTTTGATACACGTATATCTTTTCTTGTAATCTGGTAATTCCCAATTCTTCTCTTATATCCTCGTTTCTAATATGATCCACATTAGAAATGAAATATATTAATATAATATATTAATTAGATATTAATTATTATTATTATTATTATTATTATGACAAACGACATATTGCTCTATTCTTGTTTTTCAAAAATTATAAAAAAGTATTTTTTTGTCTCTTTCCAAGTTAATTTTTTCACTAGCAGCGATTTCTACACATTGTATTTACGAATACATGTGCTTTAAATAATGTTTCATAACGTTTCTCGAAAACTCAAGTTTTCTGTTAAATGAGCTCAAAATTTCGCATTTTCAGAAACAAAGCCATTTTTAATTTCTCGTATACTGCGACACGTCGCGACGCGCGACAGACCCCTCCGTCACGCCGATTTACTCCCCGGCGCAGGCGCCCCTCCCGGGCATTTCGTCGCCTCACGCTCCAAGGTCCCGCAGGCCCACAAAGACTCCCCGGGCCGCTTCTTCGAGACGGGAGGCGCCCTTTCCCCCTCCCCGCCTCGTTCTCCCTGCCCAGCGGTCACATGTGGGAGGTCGGGGCACTTCGCCTCTTCATCACAACAGACAGCTGACGCTGCCTCGCTTTCTCCGACATCACCACGGTCCCACAAAGGCGACCAATTAAAATCATAGCAAGAGGTCGCTAGGGGAGGGATTGCCTAGAGACAATCGACGGCAAAGATTAGTGGAAGGTTCCAGGAACCTGGTGATCGAATTAGAGGCAAAACATCACGCACGTGACCGCACAGAAATTTCCAAATGGGGTGGGAATAAAAAAGCGAGTGAGCAACAGAGGATTTTTTTAAAGATACTTGCTACGGAAACTCGTGCGAGATACGTGAGAAAAACACACTTGTTAAAAGAGACGGGCTGGACACGAGAGAGAACACACTCGCTAAAGAGACTGGAGCTAGGAACGCGAGAGGGGAGGATTGAGCTAGTGACTTGAGAAAGAAGGACTTTTATAACATTAGATTAAGGCAACTTATGGCGGAGTCAAATCTCCGCTGGCATGTGACTGACCAGCACATACCGGCCTCAGCGATCCGACTATCCACCATTCACTCAATCGGAATTAATTTACACAGTTAACTATGTATTTCGAAAATTACAAAAAAGTTTTCGGCGTTTTCCTACAACTAGAAAATTGAAGAGATAGATTTTTCCTTTAAATGAAATTTGTTGTCCATAAATAGTTCTTTCATTAAGGTCATGTATATTTTTTTAAATTTTAGTAGTTACCATGCAATAGTGACTGAAATATTTGCAATTTTAAAAAATAACAAACAAGATTTTCTCGAAAATGGGTAAATATTTTTCCTTTAAATTTTTGGTAGGGGGAGTGCCAAATGTACCCTATACAATATAAACACTTTACAAAAATTAAGTTTAAATAACGAAACCGAATTACAATAATTTTATTTTTTTGATGTGTCTCTCATGTCTGTAATATTTACATTAGATGCGATTTCTTCACTTTATTATATTTATTAGTACATGTGCTTTAAATAATGATGTATAAAGTTTCTCGGCAACTCAACCTTTTCTGTTAAAATAAACTCAAAATTCCATTTTCAGAATCACTCAAACGTCATATTTTCTGAAATGGCACCAAATTGTTTCTCCAAACTCTTTAAATGGATAGTGCTAATTGCACTGTATAATGTGATGTAAAGTTCATTATTGTGTATTCTTTTTTGTCAAAACCTACACAATTGTTTTTTAAATATCTCTCACGTCGTTAATATGGACATTTCCAGTGAGTTGTATACATTATTGCATTTGTGAGTGGAAGTGTTTTCAATGACTTGAAAGAAACTGTTTTAAAAACTCAATAGACTCCTGTGAAATAGAGCTTCCAATTTTGCATTTACAGTACGCTTAAGCCCCAGTTGCTCAGCAATGACTCCAAATTTCTCAATGAAAAGTGTCATGACGAGATTTTACTCTTCTTTAATAATCTTAAAGTAATATTCCGGTTCTATTACAAAACTGAAAAATTGCGAAAAATTCAAAAAATGTAGTTTGGGTGGCGATAGATGGCAGCTAGCAAGAGCGTGGAGCAAGACAGTAAAGCCAGACCACACCAAGGAAATTAGAAAACTTTGCTACGAGAAAGTGTCATTCTGTGGCACCACTAGTTTCAAAAAATGGCTCCAAATTCTTTCTTCAATTTTTCCCAATGGGTAGAGCTAATCGCACTATTAAAAAGTTCAAAGTTGATTTTGCTGTATTTTGTTTTTTCAAATATTACACCAATGTATGTCTTTTTAAATATCTCTCTTGCAGTTAACATGCACATTTACAGCGAACACTATTGTATTTGCGAGTTAAAAGTATTGCTAACGACTTTAAATGAAGTTTTTGGAAATCTTAAACCATTTTCTGTGAAAAAGCTTCAAATTTCGCATTGACAGTAAATGCTATTTTCTAAAAGAAAGGCTCAAAGTTTTTCAATGAAAATTGCCATATTTTGACAAGGTTTTACACTTCTCTAATATTCT
Organism: Teleogryllus oceanicus; assembly: GCA_964035755.1. NCBI lineage: Eukaryota > Metazoa > Arthropoda > Insecta > Orthoptera > Gryllidae > Teleogryllus > Teleogryllus oceanicus. The sequence continues at coordinate 225,867,833 of CAXIVR010000002.1, read as the reverse complement.
TAAAGTAATATTTCAGTTACTTTATTAGGAAACTGAAAAATTGAGAAAATATAAAAAAATACTTTAGGCAGGCGATAGATGGCAGCTGGCAAGAGGATGGGGCCAAGCCGTAAAGCTAGTCCACACCAAGGAAATTAGAAAACTTTATTACAAGGTCTGCCATTTTGTAGCACTACTTGGAATTTGTTGCGTCTATATTAACACGTAGCGTCCCCCAGTCCCCAGCGGAGCGTTGAGCGCTTGGAGCAATCCTCCGTTAATATTTATTTTACTTGTCTAGCGTCAAGTGTCGTTGCCACGAGGGCCACATTGTCACGAGGTCCGCCAGGTAGCATCTCTGTGCATGTCATACCACGCACTCCTGCTTCACTGCACAGCGGCCAGAATTGGGTAGGACTTAATTTAAGTGTAGGATTTAAGATGCTTTACAGGGGGGACTAGCCCTGTGAAGCAGGCAAACTCTCTTTGTTGGAACAAATTTCACATAAGCTTGTCAGAACTCTGACTTCCTTGGTGAGACTAACGACTTCGCTCTGAGCCACAAGCTACCACATTGACATGAGAGCTGCAAGCAATGAATGCAGGTCGTCAATATCGCCAGTTCGTATGATGGCTTCTGTTGAGTCTAGACTGGCTGCCAACTGCTGTTCTGGATAGCTAAAAATAGAGCTTTTACATCTGACGGGTAAGTTGTATAGTGCAAATGAACATCGACTTCGCTCTCCAAATGATTTTAAAAACGTTTGAATTATTTTAAAAAATTGTTTAGGGAATTTTATAAATGTAATTCCAAATTATCAAATGTGTTATAAAATTTGTGTATTTTAATATTACGTATTATAACTGACTTTACATATTCTTACTGTTTTACATTATATATTTGACATTTCAAGGCAAGGCATTTTTTCGGTCTCTAGTGTAACTTTTATGCCCTAAAAATCATGAAATGTGCTTTTTAAAATACGTGTTTATGACCTAAAAGTTCTGAAATATGGACTTGAAATTAACAATTTTTCATTTTCTCTATAAACCTTTCTTGAAAAAATATCAGGAGAAGTATGCTCGGAAAAAGGTATATTTTTGGGCAATCAATATACAATCTGCCTAACTTTTCACAAGAAATTATTAATGTGGTATTATTAAGTAAAATTATTAAAATATTCACCATTAGTGACGCATTCGATGTCTTGTGGCATTTTTTCATCCTGGTTTAATAAGTATATCAAAAATTATCCTACATTTGCACAAATATTTTATCTTTAGAAGAGAAAAAACACAATATCTTAACTCTAATGTATTTTCATCTTACAATTTTACTTTATTTTTACAATTTCAGTGCTGCATTATGTAATGTTACCAAATCCATACGCATATTTTCAAACGTTTTTACATTTGACAATATGCTAATGGTATTTGTATGGTTTTTGCCTAGATATTTTCTGCCAACAGGATCTTTACATATCCACGAAAGTTTGAGGCACATTCATAAAATAACACAGATTTGGCTCCAAATCATCTTCCTTCTTTTAGAGAAATATATGTTTTGATGAAATATGCAAATATATAATTACAGGAATACTCACCAACAGCAAAAATCGGCCTAATATGCACTAACTACTTAGCATCCAATTCTAACCAAATGTCAAGAAATTTCACCATGCTATACCCTAATGCAGCAGACAAAAATATGCAAAATCAGAGAAATCTATTCCAAAATGATGATAGTAATTTTGATGAGGTGAATTGTGGAGAATGGAGAAATGATGGGCTGTGAAGCACAGAACCGAACACTGACAAAACCCACTAGGAGTTTACTTACTTCACAACAAAATCCACTTAAAAGTGGTCAGGGATCAAATCCTGCCCCCACCAGGACAAGCGAAGGCAGCATGGAAGAGGTGGTATTCACCATTTCGTAACATGCTCCCCCTCCTTCAATTCTAAGAATAGTATTGCCTCTAAGTTATCAGGTGAGTTCTTAGAAAAGCAAATAAAATACAAGAGAAAAACATTTATTGGCAAATTCTTGTTACACTGATTTTATGAACAGCACTTCAGAGTAGGTTATATCATGAAAATATATGCAATTAACTTGTCACAACATTACATACATTACTTGCAAAAATGAATTCCAATGAACATTTTGAAACTCTTCCCTATAATGGATGGATTCTCAAGGTTAATAACAGCGTCATATTTAATGACTGGGAATTTCAAGTACAGATTCATCTTTTCTTGTTGACAAATTGACAAAACTCTCAATTAACCTCCTTTGCAATGCAACAAAACCATCACAATGAAAGAGGTTCATTAACCAGCACAAAAAAGCAAATGAGCAAAAAGTTTATGAACACCAGTCACAAAATATGCTTCAGCTTAGCTTGATATCATATTTACTTATTACTAATTGAAAGTGTGTAACACAGATTCAGGTTTGTGAAGATTCAAAAAATGGCATCACATCAGCATAAGAACATTTAAACTTCACAAATGCACACAAAACAAATCCAAATTTCGCTCCACAACCTTATTAGATCCTGCATTTTACAGAAGAACCTTTACCAGTTTTCATGGATTTTAACTTGGGGAACTCAACAGCACTAAATTCATTTTCTTAGTGCCTTTATAATTTCTTGCAATTATATTACTGAAACACCTAATACAAACTGAATATTCTAAGCCAAGTGGAGAAAGAATCAATACAAAATAACTGAATGTTAAAAAAAATAAATGCCTCTTTGGTTGCCTCATCACACTTCAAAAATAACAAAACATACACATTGTTCACTTGCCCTATCTAAACAAACATCACAATTATTTCTGCCTAACATGTAATACAAAGTAACAGCAATAAGTATTGGTGTATTGCAGTATGCATAGATATGACAATATAAACACTAGGTGGGTACAGAGTAGATATTGAAAATACTAATCCTCAATTATAATAATAATCATAATATAATTAGTTTACAATAACCCCATGTCCTGATACTACAAACATTTTTATTAAAATAGACCAGCAAGGCAACAGTGTCTGACACAAATACTCCATCTCTTTTGCCACACCAACACTCACTCACGCAACACGCTAAGAGCACTTGTTTCCACGACCTTCGTCTCACTTGCTGTTTTAACTACACACCTTCATTAACAGGCCCTAAGATTGCACTGTACAAAGAATCTCAAGTGAATTTTGGGGGTCTACAAACTAGGGACCATTAGATTTAATCATTATGTCACATCACGGATCTAACTATAAAAATTTTTTACCACAAAGTAAAAATCTGAATTTTGATTTAAATTTTCTTTGATGTAAAACTTTTGCTTTCTAAAGAAATAGTGCTGTGCTAAATTTAAAACCTATTCATACAACGGTTGGTGCACAATTATGTAAAGCAATGAACAAACAGTGTAATATACTATGTGAACATGGGATTATCTTCAGAATCTAAGAGATTCACAATGGCATTTTAATAAAGTTACTTTGCACACTTTGCGAGATTATTTACACTTCAAAGCACCATTCGTTTATATAGACCACTACCGCTTCCTGAAAGTCTGTTCTGCCATCACAGAAAAAAATAGTCATCGTAGTTCTGATATCTAGTGAACATTTTTAATAAAATAAGCTTTCATACTCAATTGAAATTTTGTCTTCTTATCTAGTTTCTTTACATGAAGAAAAAAATTTGAAAACTACAAAACTGAAAACTTACCTATGCAATAGAAAAAAAGAGACAGCTCCACAAACATGAGCTAATGGTTTATAGATTAAAATAGTTTACTAATAAAAATTTGGATCCTCTACAGTTCTATGTGAAACAAACAAGGAAATAAGATTTAAATTTTACAAAAAAGTAATTTCCGAATGTTATTCATTAGCTCCTATTCAAGTTGCAGCACACACATCAAGTTTCCTTAAGAAAAAGTTTATATTACCTTCGCTTCTGATATTGCTAAGGTTCACATTTATTATGAAACCTATGGCCTGCCTTACGTTTAATTTATACATATTAAACATCTACTTAGATTCTCATCACAGCATATTTGACATTGACTAACCTTCAACTATAAATTGAGAATAATAGGAATACCCTTTCTCATGAAATATTTGCTAATGAAAGGAGGTAAACAAAAATTTGAAACTTCCTATTTCAGCTCCCCTGAAATATTTCCCATCCCCCTCTAATTTTTTTTTCCATTTAAATTGCATTAAACATCTCAAACAAACTATTTTGGTAACCTCCTTTCATTACTGGACAGATCAGTAACAGATCAACATATACTACCCTGATTTGCAGAGGCAATCAGCAAATATGTACAAGTTTTTTTCTTCCAACATCACAAAAATAAAAATAAAAACTCCACAAACAATGAATAATTTATATAAACTGAATTTTTTTGTCTTAAGGCATTACTTATCAACCCATAGCAGATTGTGCAAAATGTGCTTACCAAACATTTTGATTTCAACACTAACTTAGGTTTTATACCTTTCAGTTGGTGTTCTCTTCTGATCACTGAAGGTGAATTTACAAGGTGTGGTAATTTCTCTCAGAGCGAGCCTTGTAGAACTTCAATGACACAAAGGCAATAGCCATAATTCCCAAAGACAGAACAATGCCACCTAAAATAAAACAATTTCTGGTTATTAAAAAGCAAGTTTAATTTTACGCTAATGAAAAGACCATCTGGTTTTGCAATGAAAATCAAAACAGCTGTATATTACTACAGTACAGATTATTTTCAAAACCCATTGAGAAATTATTATTGAAGAGTTTTAACAATTCTCAGATTCTGGTTCACCAAGGCAGAATAAAGGACCCACAATGACATATAGAAACTAGTGTTTTAGAATGTCAAAGAGCAAACAATATTCTAACAACAAAAATTAAATAATATTAGGAATGAAAGATTACATATTAGTATAACTAAGTCTATTTTTCCTGGTGATATTAGTAATTGTTGAATAGGTTAAAAACTACAATAGTTAAATTAGGTTTAAAAATACTACATTACAAAATTAAGAAATGTGAAGAACAGAATTCTGCAGGTACATTCTGGAATAAACTTATACATAACAAACAAAAACAAAAATACAGCTAACTTTTGTAGTTTAGATAACTAGCAATAAAATGTAATGGGTATTTAAATTCAAATAAATAATACTTTACACTTCAAATTAAACTCTAAGGAAAAATCTACATTCTGTAGTAAATGCTGATGACCTGTTCTTTTCCACAAACTTGAATGCACACAAGATAGTGTGCAGTACAGCTACTCCTATATGAATGCTTTTCCACGAGAATAAAACAAGGAAAAACATATGGATAAAAATGTTTTAAAAAGCGACTTAAACAATAATAATATGGAGCAAAGTAATACATGTAAGTAAATAAGTAAAGTAAGTAATATGAAGTAAAAAGTTAAAGCAACAATGCTGGCAACAATACAATTTTGTGGTTTTATCTGTTTACTTCCAATTACTTTCAAAAAATCTTCTGTAACAATTTTTTAAAGAAATTGAGATGCTTTAAACTCCAGCAGTGTTTGAGGTTATTCTAGCACTGCAAGAAAGCCAGTGAAGAACAGCGAGACTCCAGCCTGCAATTAATGAAAAACATCTCTGTCACATTTGTCTTCATTGTATTGTGACTTGAGATCACTTGAGAATCTTCATGTTTACTGCCCACCATGGAACCTCACTACTGTAGGGGTGCCAGCAAACTACACTGTAATAAGTTTGAAGTTTTAACGTTTAACCAGACTTCAATTCATAATGTTTTGGGGGTATGGTGTAAAATAAAAGTATTCACGTGTAAGTCCAGAAGTGATATGTCAATGAGCAAGTCCTTTAAAATATTTCCACACTTTTCCTGGCTTTCTCATGAAAAGCATCTGTGCTCACTTCGCTTCCTTCAGCCTCAGATCAGGGAAATGCAATCTATGTTTTTAAAATGTTCAGCCATTGAAACGTCTCCAGATTGGACTTCCATAGGTAGTCTGCACATCAATAGGTCTTATATTCTCTCTTCCTTCTTCCGCACATTGTATTCATCACATAAAAGCAGCATTATGAGTTGTAACTTGAAATATTAAAACATGTACTACACAACATTTTCTTAAACTATGTTATCAAATATTCAAATAAATAAAGTACACATGAAGTTTAAAAGATTTCAAATAATGTTTGTACAATAAAGGCATCACATCACAATTTGGCATTAAAAACAGGCATCACAGCCTATATTCTTGGTAGGTTTAATCTCGAGAACTTCTGCTGTCATTTCATCAGTGATCTTCAATACATTAAAACATTCTATTTCTTCCTGATTTGAACTTGCACACAAATTTTAACGATTTGTTGTTTATTCTCTTTATGTAATTTCTTCATTTCCTCTACTATGATATTTCTTTCATGTATTATATCTTTGGTTTTCAGTTTTTCTGTAACTCTATATTTCTCCACCAGCTTCTACTTGAGAGTTCAATGAAATATCTTGGAAATAGATCTGTTTTTGTTTACATATCCCATTCAGGTTTCAAATCTTACAAGACACTTGATTTAGCAGTTAAAGGATCTGTTTCTCACAAATTCTACTGTAGATACACAATTTCTTTTCTAATACTACCAAGATTGGTTAAAATTTATATTTCCAAGATATGAAAATTATTTAATTGTTCCCACTATTTCCCTACTTCTCCATCTTTTACAATGTTGGCCTTCCTTGTAACTTGTTTCCTGAACTGCTATCTTCATAGAGTATTTTGGGGTCTCAAAAACTTATTTATACATTACCTTCACAGACATTCATACTCTAAAGATTATATCTACAATAAATACTTGGCCATTTTTGCTCACTCCTCCTTTTTGTATTATTGTGCATAAATATCTAGATAAATTAAGCAACCTCCACTCTCCACACCTAATGTAAAGAAAAAACAACAATATTTTTGAAAATCTGTCTATTCTGTTAATGCACAATAACCAAAATTTCTTATTCTCACTTCATGTTATGCAATTGTCAAAAGTGAAGCACACTACAACTAACATGTGAAGTTTCAGAAATACAACTAATGAATAAAAAATAATGCACACCTGTTATAACTAATATATGACAGTACAATAAAATGCAAAATAAAACCACAGGACAAAGAACTTACCACATGTTCTACCATATTCACTCACAGTAATTAACAGTCATTATATCTATGTAATTTAACTCCATAACTTACAATTTTAGAAATTAAAAACATAATTAATTTAAAATAAAATGTTAATAAATGATCCAAATTAAACAAACTAAATCAATAACTTCTTCCTTCACATGTCTACCACCATAGATTAATCTTAATGAAATTGCAATCAGGTCCATGACACTGGTGAACAGCAGCAAAGACTTCACACAAATCAAAATCATCCGAGTTAATTTTAACTTTAATTGTATAACATTCATTTCTATACACTTGTTTTTTTTAAAAACTTTAAAACTGATATAATTTAACATCATCACTAAAGAGTGAATTTTTAGTCAGTTTGCCACTTCAAAAGGTGGTACCATCAAACAATCTCATCCAAAAGAAAACAAGTGCCTTAAAAGGATAGTGTTACATTACAATGATATGATCAATGATCCACAGAAAATAGATCAGTACCAAAGTACTAAAGTCCCAACATTATTTCTAAATACAAAAGATTTGCTCTATTGTTAACACTAACATTACTCACCAATAAAGCTAGGTCCATCAAATCGCCGATCTTTGGATGGCTCAGCTGTAGGATTAGGTGCAGAAGTGGGGACTGGACTCACAGTTGAACCAGGTGCTTTGGTAGTTGATGAAGGTTCAGTACTTGTAGTTACAGGAGGAGAAATGGTGGAGTGGTGGTTTTGGTTTCTGAGTGGTAGGACCAGTAGTAGAAGTGGAAGCAGTTTGATGTAGATGATGTACCTGGACCTTTAGAGGTAGGCGAAGGTGGAGGTGCTGGTGTTGGTGTAGTTGTAGTTCTGGCATTACAGGAACGCGTTTTGTTCCCGGTGTTGTATCTGCAAAAAACGAGCAAAATTTATTACAATCACTACCAACATTTAAGAACAATTATTTTTAAATCGTGAAAAAATACCGGAAAACCGCTATTCGTGTTACAACTTCATTTATCTGATGCAACTTTGCGCTTGCAAGGTTATTTTTTCACGGCAATGTCCTAAATATAATAAATTCCCTTTGCATCTAGTTTAAACTCAGACATACAAACAATATTTTGAGTGCAGTTATACTAAGTAGCAACGTAGAGAATTACCAGTGGATTGAGAGTATAGAAATTTGCAAGCACTTGACACCAACAATGTCTGATGAAAACCAATACATGTATTTGAAGGACAGTAATATGCTCGCCAAGGATAAGATATTACTCACCAAGAGGTTGGGTATCATTTCCTGCATAAATGGGTCCAATATGAAGGCCAGCAAGGCAAAATATCGATATAGCCAAAATTTGTTTGGTGAACATCTTTGTGGATTCTAATCCTTCAGCTCGATAATTTCACAACGTGACAGTTGATCACTCGATTTAACCAGAATATTAACTGCACAATCACCCAACTACAAATTCCAGCACAACCACCGTACAATAGATACACAACAGTTCACAATGAGCTATGAACACAATCCCATCCGTTCCTGCCACCCGCTGCCACCTCTACCCCAACCAAGAACGAAGAGAACGATCATCCACCACAGTCTAGCCGGAAACGTCACAAACACGACCAATCCACGACGACCTCGACGCGTACCGGAACCTACTGCGTTCCAAAATTAAAAGACAAAACTTCAATAGCATCGCAATTCTTGGAACGGAAAGAGGATTAGGAATAATTATCCTTTTATTTTCATTATTTATTTTTAAATATATTGTATATGTAAGTTTATTTTTCATATTCCGTGACATTAAAATTCTTTGTTCATAATTTCGACAATGGAATCAGAAAAATCATTCTGAAATAAGTACTCAATCGGAGTATTAGGGCGAAAAGATAATATTACTTGCCATCTCCATGAAATCCCATGATACATTTTATTTTGTTTAACAAAATGTGATTTCTTAAATCAAATGATAAGTCATGCGTATGGTCGTGCTTAAAGAATATGTAAAAAGGCAAACATAGGAAGTTAAAATGTTCAATTGGCTATAAACCTTTCGCTGTCCAGAAAACCATACTTAGGCTGGTGGGAAATGATGCAAAAGATTTTTCGAATCCTAAGTGCACTGCACGTGAACACATAAATTTATTTCCGAAGTTGTGCTGTACTATATAGGTCCTATTCGTTAATGTGTCGAGGTGAAAGATAACGAATGAAAGTCGTCCTTTGCAAATAAACATTTTTTAATTCTCACACATCGAATTCTCCGTAATTTACATTTCATAGTGTGACGATAATTGATACTCGACCGTCATATACGAACATTCACATTCCTCTTATTAACAAAAGTGAAATATTTATATGCTTCTTTACAAATGAGTTTATAAAACATTTATTTATAATACTAAATTGATTTTTACATTCTTTCCCGCCACGTGAAACAAATGGTATTAGAAGAATTAAAGGCAAAAACCAAAGTTGTGCTCGGTTGCCCTTTCGCTTTCCTGCACATTCGATTTTAGTCATGTGATTGCCATAGTCAAGACGTCACTCGCACGACGAACAGTGGTGCCAACAGGTTGTGATGTTAGCCAACATACGAAGGAGCTGTCAAGCACCGTCAAGGTGAAAAATAGGTGGTGAGGTTACCGAAGGGTTGAATTAGAATTATTCGTCAGTTCCATAGCAAGAGCAATTATTTATTAATAATAGTTTTGAAATTCGTATCAAAGTTATTGCATTTCTCATTATTTTATCATCATGAATGTTGTTGCCGCGGTAAAAATGTATATAACACAAATGACGGAAGAAAGTGGTCCTGGAATGAAGATTCTTTTAATGGATAAAAACACAACCAGCATTGTTAGTATGGTGTATGGACAGAGTGAAATTTTAAGAAAGGAAGTATTCTTGTTCGAAAGGATTGACTCGAATTCACAGTACGATCCGATGAGGCATATGAAATGCATTGCTTTTTTGCGCCCTACCAAAGAGAATTTGGCCCATCTTGAAAGAGAACTTAAAAACCCTCAGTATGGCGCATATTATGTGTATTTCAGTAATATCATTGCTAAAGCTGACATTAAAACACTAGCAGAGGCAGATGATCAAGAAGTGGTGCGCGAAGTGCAAGAATTTTATGGAGATTATTTGGCCATTAGTCCACATTTGTTTTCCTTAAACATACCCATTTGTTCACAGGGCTCAACCTGGGATCTCTCTCATTTACAGAGAAGTGTTCAAGGAATAACATCAGTGTTACTTTCCTTGAAAAAATGCCCTTATATTCGTTATCAAGCTTCCTCAGAAATGGCAAAGAGGCTTGCTGAGAAGATCAGGGAAGTTCTTTCAAAAGAAGAGTCATTGTTTCAGTTTCGACGCCCAGACGTTGCTCCATTGTTACTACTTTTGGACCGTAGAGATGATCCTGTCACGGAAGCAATGGTTCATGAATTACTTACAATTACTAATAATAGAGTTGACCTGTCACATGTGCAAGGCATTTCAAAAGATTTGAAGGAGGTTGTTCTGTCAGCAGAACAAGATGATTTTTATGCTAAAAGTTTGTACATGAATTTTGGAGAAATTGGTCAGACTATAAAAGAATTAATGGAAGATTTCCAGAAACGAGCTAAAAGCCATCAAAAAGTAGAAAGTATTGCTGACATGAAGAATTTTGTGGAAACGTACCCACAATTCAAGAAAATGTCTGGTACTGTAGCCAAGCATGTTACCGTTGTTGGCGAGCTTTCTTCTATTGTTAGTGGACATAATTTACTGGAAGTTTCAGAGTTAGAACAGGAATTAGCATGCCAAAATGAGCATTCACAGCAGTTGCAAAGAATTCGCAAACTGCTAGCCAGTGATAGAGTGAGACATACTGATGCTACACGCCTTGTTTTGTTGTATGCTCTTCGTTATGAGAAGCATGCTAATAATGATATTGTGGGACTTGTTGATGCTTTAAAAAAGAGGGGGGTCCCTGAAAATTTGTCCAAATGCATTAGTCAAATGAAGGAGTATGGTGGAGCACGTGTCAGACAGAGTGATTTGTTTGGCACACAAGATGCAGTGGTGAAAATTACCAAAAGATTTTTCAAAGACTTAAAAGGTGTTGAAAATGTCTACACACAGCACAGTCCTCTTCTTAAAGAAACATTAGAAGATCTTATCAAAGGAAAGTTGAAAGAAAACACATTTCCTTATTTAGGTAAGGAGCAAATAAGAGGAAGACCTCAAGACATTATAGTGTTCATTGTTGGGGGTGCGACATATGAAGAATCATTAGTCGTACATCAATTAAATAAAATGCATCCAGTGCGAATTGTTTTGGGTGGAACAACAATCCACAATTCCTCCAGTTTCCTTGATGAAGTAAGAGGTGCCACACAGGGACTAGGGAGACGTGGACATAACATGTAGTTCAATTCTTTCCATGACTGAACTATTTAACCCCAAATATGTGTACAAAAACTGTGTTATGAATTTCATGGAATTGCTTTTTTCTACAAGCAAAGTTACATATGATTTTAAGGAAGATAGTTGACTAAAATATTTGAGTGACCTTTATTTAAGTGAATGAAATAGTGTGTAGTGACAACATTTGTCACAACTTTGGAATTAAAGTTGGGTAACTTTGGGAACGTTTTGATACAGTGGCTAGTCAACTTGATGTTTTATGCCTGTGAAAGTAAAATGAATATCCCATGTATCTAATGTAATCAGAGTTGTATTTACTTTTATTGTATTAATTTGTGTATCATAATTATATTTATTGTTTTGAAAAGTATTTTCAAATACAGATGTACATTAGAACAGTTATTAATTCTTCAGCCAATACATTGAATGCTACCTCCTTACAAAAATGTGCCATCTAGGTCATTTGTCTCCACATGCTTCCTATGCTTCATACATAAGTAGTGTGCTCTTTGAACTACAAACATTGTAATGGTGTAAAATCTTCAATCGTGTTCATAGCTTAAACGAGACAAATTACAATATCTTTTTCGACATTTAAGTTGGTTGTGCTTTTAATGTACACGTGAAATTATTAAATTGTTTCATTATACTGATGATGTTATGCATGACCCTTATTAACAGTTAACTGTATTAATGTAAACAACACAGAATTTCCTTTTGATACCTTTATTAGGTTTGAAACATTACTTGTCATCTTGCTGTTGGATATCAAAACTGTGGTGAGCTGCCATCAATTTAAAAAAGCAAATGTAAAACTTGCAGAGTACAAACTGAGCTCAATTCGATAATTCATTATGAATCACTTAAGGTCTCCTCAGGCACAACTTTCTTGATTTCCCTTGAAAAACATATGACAAAAAAAGTTGCTATTTCCATTGTATTAAGTTATGTAATTGTATGTAAAATTGAGGAACTTGAGAACAAAGCATACATTTTTCAGTTTTTCATTTGTACCAGTATATCATATGTAATATTGAAAAAAATCTCTTGAGGGAAACAACTTCACAACAGTGTCCTGTCAATGTCATGAAGTCATTCTTGAATTTGTCTTCCTTTCATAAAATTTCAGATTCCATTATGAATTTTGACCTGAAAAGTACAATTGGTGTAGGTATTTTGCGTTCCCAATCTGCAGAGAATTGTTATTAATTCATGACGTTCATAATCAACTCTAAACAAATGGCAAATTGTTTTCTGTAAAACGATTAAAATGTTTCACCTACTGCATTTCTATTTCATATTTTTACTTTCTCGTATACATACGTACATACAGAAGTAATATACGTAGTATAGAGAAAGTTATGTAATGCTGCGGAAAATCGATTTCAAGATTTCAATGGAAATACATGTTTTGGGGTGCCCTGATAACGAAAAAGGATTTTTTTTCAAAACGTCCATCCGTATGTGAACACTGCTAGCGCCTAAACCACATGTATGATCTTTTCCAAATTGAAGAAACCCCTGTGCATCTGGCTCTAGTTGAAGCTTTGAAAATTTGAAACAGATTCTTTAAAATTTGGGGGTACTTTACACAAAGAACCGCGGATATCAAAATTTTCTCAAATACAGCACCAAATTTTTTCTTTAAATTTCCTGTAAGAAAAGAGTATAATACTAAAGGTGACATCAGTCACATTTTCACGGTTAACTCTAAAGTTTTGAAAAGTGGAAAAGTTAGAATTTTTTTTTGTCTTCCTACATCTACAAAATTGAAGACTGATTTTTCTTTTAAATGAAAGTTGTTGTGCATAAATAGTTCCTTTCAATATGGTCATGTACTTTTGTTTGAAATTTTAGTAGTTTTCGTGCAATAATGCATGCAATTTTGTAATTTTATAAAATTACAAAAACAAGATTACCTCAAATACAGCTCCAAATTTGTTCTTTAAATTTTTGGTAGGGTTTGGCAAATATATCCTATACCATGGCATAATCGCTGTATTGCTTTATTTTTTTGTTTTTTCGAAACTTTCAAAAATGAAATTTTTTTGACTTGTCCCTCACATCGATAATATTTACATTAAAGGCCATTTCTTTACATTATTATGTTTATGAGTACATGTGCTTTAAATAATGTCAAATAAAGTTTCTTGGAAACTCAACAGTTTTCTGTACAAATGAGCTCAAAATTCCGTATCTTTGATAAACGTCAGGTACTATCATTTAATAAGTCAAATCATGTCAAAAAATTGATAATACATACTTAGTGTCAATAAAATCTTGGGCTTTCTCATGAGATTGGGCAACTCTGTTAAGGTGTTGAGAATTCAATTCTTCAGTATTGTTAGGTCTAAACTTGAATATGCTTCAATAATTTGGTCACCAAATCGTAAGTGTATTTGTAAAATTTTAGAACAATGTCAGCGTAGATTTGTTTCGTACCTTGAGTATAGAGACAGTGGAATTTATCCCTGTCGTAGAGTTAACCATGAATATTTGTTGGCTAAATTTCATATCCAAAGTTAAACCAGAAGAAGGCAGTTGTCTTTGATAATTATGTTTCTTAAGATTTTAAAGAACCTGGCTGATTGCCCCACTATTCATGGTCAAATACCACTGTTTGTCCCGTGTTACCCTTCTTGTTACTACAACAACAATTTTATACTAACTAGTGTTCTTTGCCGAATGATCAATGTCAATGGATTTGTTTCTTACGCTGAGCCGACTATTGACTTATTTGCTGATTCTTTAAATGCACTAATTAACTCTGTTGTTAAATATGTGGATTCACTATTGTAATATATTATCGCCACTGTTTTAAATCTTTGTATTCTATTATAAGCCTATACATGGGTACATCTCACTGGCTTTGTACATTAATAAATAAATAAACTCAGTCACGTGTAGTCAGTCCAAAGTAATTATATTTAAACAAAACATAATCTAGTAATGTGTTCCAGTTATGTTTACCTGAAAAAACTGCTTTTGTCCTGTTCTGAATCTTAATATGATAATTCTCAAACAGTGACCCTATTTATGCTTGTTATTGGAAGATATAATCAAGGTTGACTATTTTGTATTCACTAATTTCCAATGCATTGAAACTGAGAGAAAAGTATGCAGCCTCTGTCAATATGAAAGGTGTCTATGATTTTGTTTGATAACCAGCGAAAATTCCAAATACAATGTTATTAATTTTCAATGTGGGAAGAGATGAAAAGAAAACTATGCAGCTCCAGCCATGTGAGAGGTATATGGTTTCATTACACACTCAAGAACTTGGAAGAATCAATGAAACAGTTTTGATTTAGACTGAAAAATGCAAATACTTAATTATGTTATTTCACTTATTCTCATACGGCACATATCGACTGAATTCTCATACTCAAGACTGCTTATGACACAGATAGCATTGTGTGACAGCAAGGCTTCAAGGAAGATCCTGCTCGCTATTAGATATTGCCTGTTTACTTGTGTTATGTAACAGCAAACTTCTTTTTTGCTTGGTAAGTGAAGAACTGTTGTACTATATAAATTCTGTACGTACACTATACTATGTTAATGCAGTATTTGTGAAGTTGTGAAAATATTTAATTTATTGCAGTGTTATACAAGAGTACAGCATTGTTTGTACATAGCAGTGTACATGCAACTTTTTGAAAAAACATTTTGTGTGTTTTTCTTTAGAAGCATTTTTGCTGCTACAGACAACTACTTTTCTATATTTCTGTAGAATTTTAAATGTCTCATCTGTCCTATGTGTATATCTTCAAGATTTGTCATTCAGGTAGTGCAGATATTTGTTTTGAGAAAAAAGGATATGGGCATAAAGGATTGTTGATGTGACAAAGTACATCCTTGACCCTCTCAACTGAATATCTAGATCCACCCCCGCCCCAGTTTCCTCCTCTTTCTCACCTTGTCTCTCTCTTTCTGCCCTGCCATTTCTTCTTACTCTTCATTATGAACTTTTATTTTATGAGTGATATATTTTTGGGTCTGAGGTTTGAAATAAATTGGGTAGATTTTTTATTGCAAAAATGTTATTAGTTCAAACATTTATTGCGAAAATATAACAACTCAATTTAGGAGCTAAGTTTATCCTTAGCTCCTAAACTAATGTCTCTTACAACTGCATACAGTTGATATAACTGTAGAGAAACAACAAAGAATTCTGCGATGAAAAATATTAATTCAGAAAGCAAATCACTCAAATACAATTTACTTTTAGCAATAAGATGTTCCAAATAATTGTACTTTTCCCCATAGTACGCCACACACATTTTTTAACAGTTTTTTTGATGTTAAATAAATAATAAGTCTGGTTACTATTTGAATTTCCTGGCTTGCTTGAAAAAATTCAATAGGAAATGGATTAATAAAAATATATTTATTGTACTATCTCTTTATTGCATGAAGCGCATAGCTAATACTGGTATTTTGAATCCAAGACCATTTGTTGGTAAAGATGTTGTAAAATAATCCACTGATTAAAACTGTCTTGCAGCCACCTGCAACACATTACACATATTGAAAAAGTACATATAGAAGAATAAACCATAAATATTCACCACATATTTTATAAAATGTACAAGAACTCACAAGAGTGACAGGAACAATTACAAAGTATTAAATTTTTATAATGTTATAATGGCTACTGTAATTCCATTATAAAATATTTTAAGTGTGCAAATGCATTCACATCCATGCTTCTGAAAGAACCTTGTATAGAAAACTTAAGGGATTAATTAATACAAATAAAAATTTAAAAATTTGTGGAGAAATACTATCGATTTATGGTACAAAAGAGTAATAGTTTTTATAAGTAGCTAAAAGAGTCCAAGTTAGTTGATTATTTGCAAGTGGAGTTTATACTTACCTTTAAGCACATAATGTCTTTTAGCAACATATAGCCTACATTTTATCTTATCTGATTGCCCTTTTCTCATTCAAATACATTATCTAACCATGTGGCAATAATATGATCAATTGCGTTATATTGACAGCAACAATACCCTTTATCTCAATGAATAATGTAACGCTCCCTTTTATCTACTGCAGGAAGCTTTATGACACTGACCATTTAATTTACTCCAGGGACATACCTAACAACATATGAAGACATATGGGTCAGATGAAATAATTTTTTTCACTAGGTAAGAACTTTCTGTTCTCATGAAGTCAAGAATGAAGAAAAACTGTCTTCCAGAGAAATGAAATAAGGCTTATTGCTGAGTTTTCAGTTATTTTTATGCCTTCAACAATTGAATACCCAAGCAACGCAGATTAAAATAACTAGAGTAACAAATGTCCCTGAAAGTATCATGTTGGGAATCACTCCATCGGAATTAGTGATCATGAAGTTTTCTTTTGTGCCATAGACCATATTGGTCCTAGAAACTAGTGATACTACACATACTTTCTTGAATTATTGGTACCAGTTACCTAATAGTATAATACAGCACATTCTATCCTATGAACATTTCACCCATCGCAAGAAAAACTCAAACATTATAACTGAAAATAGCATGAAAACTAATAGTATTAAGAAAAAAATGTACATGCAATGATGTAATGATTTATACTGAATGAATTTATAATGAAGTAGATTGCATTAACCCAGATATGTCTGACGTCCCTTATGTGGAACACAACATTTCTTTACTTTCAGGAATTTTTGGGTTTTCCACTGGATTTCTCAGATATGAAGAAGTATGTGTAAGCTCTTTGAATGCATTCACATAGTGATTCAGTTGTTTTTGTGCAAGAGTGAAGGGCAATCGGGAAATTTTGAAAATATTTGATACTTTGTAATATTTAGCAAAATTGAAGATATTTAATTTATTTTATAATTTCTAAACAAAAACTTAGTTGTATTTAATGTGGAGATATTAGATATTACTCTGGATGCAATGAATTTTAATTTTGAGCTAACAAATAATTTTTGGTGATATCAAATTATTGTGTCACTTATTTGTAACGTTAGGAAAATTGGTCATCATTGCATTTTACTGAAAAGGAGAAGGGCTAAAAATGTTAATTTTTGTCACAAAGGTTTGAATTTGGCTGAAATAACTGAATTACTGGAAGTTGATCCAGTTCATGACGGACGGTATGGGGAGGTAGACATAATTATTCAACCTCCGCAAAAGGTTTGTGAGGAAGGATGATGAAGATTCAGTTGAGGAAGAAATTGGTTATATAAACAATTTTCCAGAAAGTCAGAGTAAAAGATACTGAAAGCTTCTCATTGATGAGAGCGTGGAGGAGGATCATAGTGGAGAAGATTCAAAGCCTAAGCATTGTAAGAAGAAAAGAAACTGCATACATGGACAAAAACATTGCACTCCATGACCACTATAACTAGGAATTTCTTAGACATTTAAAGAAGATATGTTACCGGTGGAAGAATTCTTACCCATATTTGATAAGTTTTGTTGACCAAATTGTTGCAGAGTCGAATAGATATGCTTCTCAGAAAAATTATACTGGAAATATCACTAGACAGTAAATAAAATGCTTTATTGGAATTTTGCTGGTAAGTGGGTATTTGTAAGTTTACTGATGCATGTTCTGAGAACAGTCAAAAGATTCTCATAATGATCTAATTTCTAATTAATGAGAAGAGATTGATTTGATTTTAGCATGTCAAATTTTCATTTGGGAGAAAACTGTCACATTGATAAAACTGACAAAGTTCGCTAAAGTTCATTCCCTGTTTACAGTTCTAAATGCAAAATTTCAAATGTTTGCTCCAATGAAGAACACCATAGCATGGACGAAGCCAGGGAACCTTATTATGGCAGACACAGGTGCAAACAATTTATAAGTTATGGGTTCAAATTGTGGGTGGACTTAACATCACTTGGCTTTGTTGTATGGATGGACCCAAGTCACAGCAAACATTTAAAAATTAGAGAAGAATTTATAGAAATGGGTCTGGGTGCTTCTGTGGTCTTAACAATACAACGTATCTTCACTTCATAAATTGCTTTGTCACCTTTATTTTGATAATGTTTCTATAGCTGGACAACATGGATAAGAGCCAACATTTATTGCCTTTTTATCCTTGAAAATAGACTTTATTACATGGGAGCCCAAAGCACGTCATATGCAGTTTTAACTGTTTTTTTGACGTAAAATAAATAAATAAATAAATATAGCTCTCCCAAAGCTAGAAGAGCGGGGGGGGGGAGAGGAATGAAAGAAACAGGTACTATCAAAGAAAATAAGACACAAAAATGGCCAATGGTGGTAAAAATCTATCATGACTAAGTAGGAAAGAGGTTCATTCGACTGTTGCATATTAAAGATAAGATATAAAGATGAGGTGTAAGTGGCACGACAATAACTTGGTGATTCTAGTTTCAAATGCTACTTCTCTTGAACCATTGCTCTAAGCGAGCAGATACTCAAAAAAAGATAAGACTAGAATTAATATTACACAGCCCCATATTGTTTATGTATATAAAATGTAAATGGGGTGTGTGGACAGATGCAGCCAAAATGTAAGTCTGTACCATACATCGATCACAAGAAGTGGTATATTCCGCTAATTGCTCATTGTAACGATGTGACTGTCCAAAAAGCTTGGCAACTACATAAGAAGAGAGGTGGCAAACTTGACTGCTTAGATTATCCGAGGTGAATTGTACTTTCAATTTTATAAGCAAATGGAACTCCAAAACGTGCAACTCGTAGGCCCTCTAAAAGTGAGAATGTAGACAAAAGATATGATTGTCTCTATCGTTTTGTAACTTCACAAGAGAGTTGAACATGGGGCAGAGTATGTCACAAAAAACTTCCAACAAAATGCATCAAGTCTATTATCTCTGCACATTTTCTTGAGCCCCCATTTCGCTAGATGTGAGAGGAGTGAGGGGTTTGATTATTTTGTTGACAGAACTGCTATATGAAATCTGTAGCTCGTTTTGCGATGCAAAATAGTTTCTATGACTCAGAAGCAAACATTTCTAGTTATCAGAATTTCTCAACAAAGCTTGTTGCTATCATTTATTCTGAATTCAATACTAATAAATGTGTGATAATATCCTTCTCTTGCTCATTACAGCAAAAATCGACAACGTACCAACTCAATGAACATCAACTTAAAGAAGTAGAATCCGTGAAAGATTTGGGAGTCATGATCGACAACAAACTAAAATTTTTGAAACATGTGGACAAGATTACATCAGAGGCATATAGGGTCCTTGGATTCAACTCAGATCAGGAAGAAATTAACATGTACAACTTCCAACTATATTCGACCATAGTTTGTCCAAAACTTGAATACTGCACAGTAATTTGGTCACCGCATACACATTTTTTAGCGAATCAAGTCGAAAAAATACAGAGAAAATTTTGCAAATATATTGTATATTTTATGAACACCAGAGGATACAGTATGAACATCGAAGACTCTACGATAAATTTGATATTGATAGTCTTTCAAGTCGAAGAAAAGTTGCGGATCTAATATTTTTTTATAGATCTATCAATGGACAAATAGATTGTCCTGAGATATTAGAATTATTTGAATTTATATGCCCAAAGCCAGGTTTGAGATCTGGTAGATTGTTAAACGTGGTTAAATCTACTAAAAACTATGTACTTCATGGACCAAAGAACAGAATAGCTAACCTTGTAAATGAACACTGCTCTGACATCGACTTCTTCGGATTTTCCTTATCAAATTTCTTATCGAACATTAGAAATATACTAGCTAACTGAATGAAAACGTTAATTTCAGTGCTTGATAACACACATTTATCTGTACTATAAACAATTTATATTGTATTTATATTATATTCATATTTGTAATGTTACTTATTTACTAAATGTATAAAGCCGATTGGCATAAATGAATGAATGAATGAATGAATAAAAGAATTCAACTAACGTTAGTAAAGGAGTGGAGGTAGGTATGAAGGGGGCTGAAATGTGTGTTTAATAGTGTAAGCCTTCATGTAAATTGTTTCATTGCATTTCGTTCAAAATAAATAAAATAACGTGAGAATACTAAAAAGACACTATCTTCAATTTTTATTTTCCCTTTTTATTTTTGTTTATATGTAAAAGTTATTATTACATAAAAATATCTTGCACAACCCTTTCACATTTTTTATTTTGGTCCTGTAATTAACTAAACAGTTTAAAACTTGGTTTTTCTTCAAATACAATTATAATGATAAAATTGATCATTTATTGTCCTGATGTCCCACGTATGGGACACCGTTTTCCAGCCAATTCCAAATTCCAGAATTGATAAAATTTTTTTCTTCTTTCGTAAAATCTTACAATTAACCAAATAAATAAGAGTTGATTAATTATTTTCATATTTTGACACATCAGGCATGCCTGGGTTAAGAAAGAATTCCCAAGCTTCAATGTCTTATACCGGGTGATCAGTATAAAACACAACCCTGCTGTTCAAGGCACTGAGAGAAAAGTGAAAGTTTTGCAACACTGCTTCTGGGACAGCTCCTTCGATTGCATTTCAGAGAAACTCCATTCACAACCACCCCCTGCATTTCACTCACCCCCATCCTGTGGTGTGGGTCATACCTGCTCGAAACAAAACAGGCCGCATATGCTTCCAGCATATAATCTCACATGTATGTCTGCACGTTCTTTGTAAGATTCCTAAATGTTACCTCACATGTTCACCATACATTCCACTGCAAAATTCTTCTGCAGCATCTCCAAAGGTTTCCCCAAGTGATCTCCAACATGTTTCCCACACTTACTAATTTGTAAATTGAAGTAGAAATCCAAAAACTGAATTTAAATGCTTTTATTCTCTTGTATATGTATGTATTTAGATACTGAGGAAAATCAATTTCAAAATTCTAATGGAAATATGTTTTGGGGTCCCTTGATACTGAAAAAGTGTTTTTCTGAAAATGTCTGTCCATCTAACTGCCCATCTGTGAGCAACACTAGCGCCTAAACTATCTGTAGGATTTTTTCAAACATAAATATTCTCAGATAGACTTGGTCCAACTTGAAGCCTTTTGATTCTTGAAAGAATTCTTTGAATTTTGGGGGTACTTTACACAAAGCTCCTAGAACATTTTCAAGATTTCTCAAAAATGACTCCAATTTTTTCTTTAAATTTGTTTAGAATGAATATGAATTTTTGAAAATTGCAAAAAGTTTGAATGTTTTTAATCCCCTTTGTACAATTTGAATAAAGTTTTTTTTTTCCCCCTTCAAATAAAAGGGTGCCCTTGAATAAGATGGTTAAAAGTTCCCCTAAACCAAAT
Organism: Teleogryllus oceanicus; assembly: GCA_964035755.1. Classification (NCBI taxonomy): domain Eukaryota; kingdom Metazoa; phylum Arthropoda; class Insecta; order Orthoptera; family Gryllidae; genus Teleogryllus; species Teleogryllus oceanicus. Next base: position 225,846,009 of record CAXIVR010000002.1, on the reverse strand, counting down.
GACATATACATTATAATTCAAACCTAAAAATAATATTTTTGAAAGATTTCTTAGCCCCCGTCCCACCACCCATGCCCCTCTAGAGCCAAAAACGTGTTTTTTTATAATTCAATTTTTTTTCAGCAACTTAACAGTGTTTTATCTGACTGAAAAAATATGATAAATAAGAAGACAATTCAATTTATACTATCAGAAAAATATTTTTTGATATTTTCTCAGACCCAAAATTAAACACAAAAAAATATTTTTGAAAAAAAAAAAAACAAAAAACATTTTATTGTGTCTTAGAACCATGGAACAGGCTTGAAAAATATCTCAAACTTTCCTCTTAAAACACAAATTGTTGTGAATTTTTTTCAGATTTTTTCAACAGCTGGGGTACAGTTAAAAACAAAACCCATTTTCCTGCCTTTAAATCACCCAGACTTTTTAAATACCTTGAAAATGACTGCAACAGTTCTGTGCATTTATTTTAGTGTTTATTTGTATACATTGTTATAGCACCCAGTAATATTTTGATTTTGGAATTTAGTTACAAATTATCATTTTTTTAAATCTTTCTAATCGTTTACATAAGTATATCATATGCTAAGGAAAGATGCTAGCTTTTGGCAGTTTATGTAAACAAATGTTTTAGATACAAATTTGTTACAATTTGTTTGTATACAAATTTTTATTGCCTTTTCTAAAAAGTAACTGAATGTTTGCAGTTGTGAAAACATCTGGAAATATCCCTGGGCATAAAGAAGCATTGAAAATTTGAGTTAAAAGGTATTTCAAGGTAGGTTTTTAATAAACAGTCAAGAAATTCTTCTAAGCCAGCTGAACATTTTTGTTTTTTTACTAACTCTTCAATGGAAGAAGTTTCGGAAACAACCATTATGTTGAGCATTTTTTTGGGAAATATCCGATGATGAATTTTGCAGTTTTAGTCCCTTCGTGAGATCAACTGCAATTCTTGAAAAGTACTGGTTGAAGAGTCTCACAACTTTAACCAGAATACTTACTTCTGTGTCATTATACTTTAAAACATCATTATCATTATAAAAATCATCATAAAGTATCAAGAGGATGTAGTTGTATTTTTTATGATGTTCCACATAGCTTGCCACTAGTTTTCTAAGTATCCAGAGCATTTGTCATAAGTTTTGCTAAGCTATTACTTTCCTTAAAATGCTTTGAAATTTTTGGAAGTAGACATGGAAACCAGGAGATATCTTATGATGTTTAGAAATAAGATGAAGTAAAGAGTACTTTTGCTTTTACACTATTCCTTGTGTTATCCCAAGTATTGTTTCTCCGTGAAATGTTCAATTTTCTCCTTTTAAGAGGAAAGCATGTGTTAAAGTGAAATGATAAAAGTTAATTATATGTTTTGCTCGTGTCAAGGAGTATTACATGTTTTTTTGAATTATAACACAGGCCGACAAAAAAAGGCTTCAAAAAACTTTTTAAATCTTGATAGCTGATTTATAGTTTTTTGAGAGCTGAATCTGCATCTGAACTCTATTTCTTTTTATCACCCACAGTTTAATCACAATTTAATCTATTAAGAAATATGGGATCTATTGGGAAAATACGCTATATATGCAATAAAAATCACAAATATAACAAAAACTCTCAGCACTGTTCTTCCAACCATGACTAGCCGTGACTGAACACTAATTGCTACCCTAGTATGTTATCTTGATAGCAACAATGCAAACACGTGTGCCTCCAATTAAACAAACACAGTACTGCTTGTCAAATATTTTACCAACAGTATACTACCCTCTTTGTTGTGCTAATACTTTCTCATTCTAATTTCCTGCATCTCATACATTTCTAGATACTCATAGCTGCATTTGACTAGCTGTGCAGTGAAAATATTAAAATTGAACAAAGGGTCAGTGATACAGCAATTTTAATGTTATTTTTGGACATTGGTCAGTAATTAATTTTAAATTATAATGAATTAAATGTAGTTAATCGATAAATCATGTCTTGTTTGTGTTTCACAGATATGTGAAAGAACAACAAACTATACACACAAAAACTTCAGCTGGCAGCAATACTTGTTAGATTAATGAATAAAGGCAAGCTTCTAATTAAAACTTTATATTATGATAAAGAGTGGATTGATTGTTTGAGATAGAAAGACGATTCAAAGAGCACAGACCACATTTCAAAGAGCACATTTCCAAAGGAAATATTCCATACTGTCTATTAATCAACAAATTAGGTAGTTGAAAAAAGGACGTAGCCCTTATAATGAGAAATACTGAGACATGTCACACTATGTCAGTTATTGTAAACATGGACCTGGGTTTCCCATGCAAGGAAGCAGAGAGCGCATGCGTTGACACTGAAAAATTGAGGGAGTTGCAGGAGGTGCAAGTGACAGTCAGTTGTGAAAGAAAGTGTTGACCATGTTCATTTGTTGTATTTAGAACTTATCTCACAATTATACTTTTTTCCGCAGTACCCTACTCTCTAATGCTGTTCTGAAGTAAGTAAATTCACAATGTTCACATTCAATGTTTTCTTGAAAGTGAAGAAAGGTACTAATATTTTTCCCAAAATGTCAATTTTCAAATGCTTATGTATTCTAAAGACATAAGAATTTTGAAACATTGGTTAGGTAAGATGATACCAAGGAAGTGAAACTCAAAATTTCTGATGCATTCAGTACAATTATTTGTCACTTTGATTTGTTATGGTTGTTTTCTCTTTCCTGAAGAAGTAAAGACTGGTATTTTCAATGTTTTCTATTTCCACTCAACCATACTACTATTATTTGTTTTAAAATCACGATGAAAACATTTGGAGCCAATCAATTTTTTTTTTTTTAAGGCACTTTCTTCAATTACTTGTAACAAAATGGGAGTTTCTATTTACTTCGTATTTCAAATACAATACCCCCACACACACCCTCACAAACAATTTTTTTTTAAGTTTTAAATACCATATCAGTTTCACAAAATACCAAAATATAGATAATGAGGAAGACCAATTCACTAATGAAGCTGTTTCTAAGAAATGCTAGGTGGGTTCTGTATTATTCTCCTTTAAATTCTTGAATGGCATAATAAAAAACTATCTATTCATTATTTTAAACATTCTATCATTTTTCATTCTTCAAAGCTCATGTAATCGCTAACACTGAGTTGAGACGTAGTGTATCATGTTCGGAAAGGTCCATTCTCACACAGTGTTGAAAGATGGACTCAAACATGGAGTAGAGTTCCTCAAGGCTGTCAGTGTCAGTGAAGAAAACAATTACACAATTTTGACTGGTATTTTTTGGCTTTCTCCGCGCAGTTTTTAACACTTCTTTACTCTGGAGCCTGAGTTCAAAACATCCTGCTTGATATCATGCCTTTGCTAGCAGAAAAGGCAAAAACGCAACAAGGCCCACACGTCTAGTTTGCAGTTAAGTTTCCAGGTTGCAACATAGTTGCCAATAGAAAAAGGAAAATAATGATAAAAATAAAGTAAAATATTTCAAATAAGCTTTGAATGCTATAATAGGCAAAATGGAAATCTACTAAAACACTTCCAGAAGCACAGTTGTGAGATTCCTGTTATAAAATTTCTTAAAATTGAAACAATATTAATATAGAATTTGCAACTTCTAAAGTCAAAACTTTGGTGAGATTTAATTTTTCTAAATTATGCTTTAAAAATAGATGACAATTTATTCTTACTAGATTCCAATATTGATTCCAATTCTTGTGGTGTGATGAATTTCTCCCAATCATGAGTGTTTTTGGGAAGAATTTTCCAAATGATCTCTGCCACCACAATTCCAACCAAATGGGATGCATATGTCTTGTTTAATGTTGTAACAAAAAGAGATCCACCAGGCTGTAGAAAGGAAGATAATATTAAGAGAATATGATTATTATGAAATTAAAAACTATCTCTTATTTTGATTGAACTATTTCAATGTTCTTATTTTCTTCTAATTAATACTTCGAAACCTTTTCGCCTCCATCAATATACAGTAATATTAATATTAGTCATATCATGCATCTTACATAGCAAAAAGTTACAAATATTAGTACGACCCAGATTTATGAAGACTTACAATCTCTTAATGGATTTGTTACAAAACATTTTTGTCATTTAAATTTGTCTTTGAGTTATTAGCCATCTTTTACAACTTGAAATCATTATTGCCTCATTATATTCATTACTTTTTTATTGATATTTTAAAGCCAATTTCCTTTTGAGTCATGAGTATTTTTACTTACTTACACTTTTTTGTTCATATTTTCAGCATAGGGGTTGCAGATTATCCATCAAAGAATTACACTTATTTGCCTGAGCATGTTGCTAATGCAATATAAAACAGATGATTCAAATATCAACCTCAAATGGACTAAATTACTCTACATTTAACCTTGATTTTATCATTTCAATAGTGCAACAGTGCAATTCATAATTTGCTTCATTTAATGCCTCCTATTCATTCTTGATTTTAAACTGTAAAGATGACAACAATGGGTGTCATCTTAAAAACATTTTTGTCTCCAAAATCTGGTCTTAGCAATCAGTATTTTTAGCCAAGTTGGTATTAGTAAAACCAAACAAGAGTCACCAGAAATCATCATATTAAATTTTTAGTTTATAATAACACATGTAGGAGTCGTGCTTGACCTGCTATGTTAGGGCTTGTGTACAATAAGTGGGGTATTCCAAATGTAATAATAATTTTATTTAAGATGTCACACAATTTATGTCCAAAAAACAATTTAAATTGAGGTTGCAGGAGGGGAAAAAATGACTATTTCAGCATTTCCTCAAAGGAATCCTTGAAAATTTAGTAAAAAATCACAAAGTTGGGAATTCTTTACTTAAGAGAGATTTTCTTATGTTAATATCCTGATTTGCAATTATTTCAAGCCACATTTTAAGTTTATAAGAACATCAAACATCAAGAAAACAGTGCAAATTATAACTGATTTACAAATTTTATAACTGATCTCAAGATTTAAATGTAAAAAGAAATATAACACGTTTTGAACTACAGCACTTCAAACATTATTGTTTTATTAGTAATGGTTAACTATAATTACAATGCACCTTAAATCCTGCAAACATTTCCGCCATCCCTCAAAAACAATCTGTGTATCTACAAATTATACAAAAACTGCTAATGTTTTGAAAAAAGTGTACATAAAAAGATTTAAAGATTGAATATTAAGAAATAGATTGCAAGCTTAAGTATTAAAGGTTCACACAAAATTCCATAGGTTCATAAGGTTCAAAATTCCACAGGTTTTAATTGATTGATTGATTTTTTTCGTTTTTCCGGGAGCGTCAACTGCTTTGGTCATTTGTCCCGTTAGTGTAGTGCATGTTTTTCTCGGGAGATGGCAGTGATTTTCCCCTCGCTGGATGGCGAGTTCCGGCGCCGACCTAACGTCAGCTAGTGGAGTTTCCCCCTAACCAGGACTCTCCCACAAGCAGGGCACTGCCCCAGCCGGGACAAGCTCTAAACTCCCGACCGGTCTCCTGAAATATGTGGTAGTGTAGTGCATGTTAGTGTAAGTGAGTGTGTAAGGGGAGAGGATAGGACAAGGAAGGGGAAGGAAAGATCACGCACGGTCCATGGTAGGGTACTGCTCCAGCATTCGCCTGGTGTTGATCGGAGAAACCACGGAAAACTACCGATCAGAGCAGCTGGCCGCTAGAATTCTCCTCCAGTCAGCGACTGAATTCGACCTAGCTGAAAAGCTAGTGTCAAAAATCCTGCCACTGTCAGGACTCGAACTTAGGACCTCCCGGTTAGAGGGGCTGCAGTGGCATCAGTTGATGCACTGAGCTACCACTCCTGGTCACAGGTTTTAAAGAAAATTAACCATATACCATATTATTAAACAAACATTGATTTTTTGAAGAAAAAATATTAAATGAAAAAAAATTATTAAAAGAAAAATTTGGGATTTTACTAAAATTTTGTTTTAGTATTTCTTTTCTAATTGTCATGGTTTCATTCAGAATTATATGAAAACTTCTTGTATAATCAAAATATTGAATGACATTAGATTCAATTTTGATGATCAGTTTTCATTTAAAAAAAAAATCTGTTTTAATAAAGTAGAAGTAGGAGGGGGTGCAAAACATAATTGCATGAGAGAGTAAATATTTAAAGTTCAAACTAAACAAAAACGACAGTTTTACAAATCTTCCATGCATATAGACCACATTAATAATTTATTTTTAGCTTGTGCAAGCCAATATAATCTAAAACATTATAAAAACAATAAAGAAACAAAGCAGAAATACATGTAGAATCCATACTGAGAGAATAAAATATCCTATTTTTTCACTGCAAAAATCATGTCAGAGATTCAGCAGACCATTCTGTCTTCTAACTGCACAAAGGGGCCTAGTAAAGCAAATTATAATCAAGGTAACATCAACAATTCAGAATATTGTTCTTTGATCTGGGCTGTCTGGGTGACATCGCGTCGAAGGTTGATATGCTGATGTTTCGACCAACATATCGCTGCTCTCTTCAGGGCTGTACTGCCCTGAAAAGGATCATACGTGGTCGAAATGTCAGCACCTCAGATCTTGGCATGGAGTACCCGGACAGCCCAGATCATGACTCTGGACACAGAAGCCTATGATATCATTTAAATATTGTTCTTTATTAAAATTCCAGAACTAGAGGTGTTACATTACATACTTTCTCACATCATTGGTAACTTTTCCAATTTTATAAATTCAGAGTTCAATGGCAATAAAACCAATGGCATATTTTTCGCGTTATTTGCTCTATCTGGAAAGAAAAAAAAAAAGCTTTTTTGAGATTTTTTTCTGCTTTTAATTAAAGCTAAAAATTACTCAAAAACCCTTGTATTTTCAAAAAATTGAATGAGCATGTTTGAAGATTGATTTTTAGAACAGATTTCATGAAGAAAATAATCTCTATAATCAATATTGTAGTTCTACAATTATAATGTAATTTTCTCAACAATTCTCTAAAGTTCTCTGAAAATGGGACCTGCACTGTTACAACCTACATTGTTATAATCAAGAAGAAAATTGACCAAAAAGTGGGAAGCCATTTTTAAGAAAATCTTATTTTGAAATAACCATATATTTCTCACAAAATTAGGCAAATACTATGCTTTATTTTTGAAACAATGTACTGACCTTATTTAAAGATCTACCTTAAGAGAATAGATTTCATTTAGGAAAAATCTCTACCTTCAATAGTATAGTTGTAAGAAGAAAACTTTCGACTTCTTCAAAACTTTGAACTTTTGCTATTTCTGAAAATTCAGTGTTCAACAAAAATGAAATCTGCACAAATTTGGAGCCATTTTTAAGAAAATTTTGAAAATAATGTTAAGGCTGTAGTAAAGAACCCCCAAAAATCACAGTATCCATATCATTTTGTAGGCTCTTGAGGTTGGCCTGATCAATCTAGGAGTACCAATTTTGGTGAAAATTTTCTGCACAGTCATTGACCACAGAAGACCGACAAACATTTTGTCATAAATTATTTCTTCTGTATCAAGGGCCCATAAAATGTAGATTCTGACTATCCTGTGCATTAGAGGAACAAATCTACTACATGTAGGAAGAAAATTCATCCATTTTGTCAATATCTGGATCCTCAATAAGAGTTTTGTCTTGAAAAATTGACCTTTTTTGCCACAGAATTTCAATATGTAGGAAATATGTGAGAAAGTTAAAGTCATTGCATAAATAAGAGGAAAAGAAGCAAAGAGAAAATGAATAGGAAGCATAGATATTATTAATCACTTCTATGATTTCAAATTGAAAATTATTTAAAGTATTCATATTATAATCTGGGATTATAAATTTCACATTACATTACTAAATTTTATGTGACGTATTGTGTGAGGAACGTCACAATGTTTTATGAAAATCAATTGGAAACAGTGGTGAGATTCAGGAGGTGGGAGCGCAAGGGTATGCAATTGCCCCCAGCAAAGTTGGCAAAAGTAAAAAAAAATTTTAATTAACTCTATATTTTTAAATTAAATAAAATGTATCTTTATGCTTCTATTACAGAATTATAAATATTTCAATATAAAACTTGAAATTTATTTTAATTCTCTTACTATTAATATCCTTTTCTAATATGAATTTAAAATAGGCACTACTGAATTAACACCCCCACTCCCACCATCTCCACAATAGCCGATCCCCACTCCCACCATCTCCACAATAGCCGATCCTCACTCCCACCATCTCTGCAATAGCCGATACCCACTCCCACTATCTCTGCAATAGCCAATCTGAAATCCTACCATCTGGAAACATTAATGAATTTTAAAATTCATTATATATAACTATGTAAAAAATTTAACTTCTGGCAGGATATACATAATATTTTCAAGAGTACTGGGCTTAGCAAGACATATTGAAACTCTTGACATGAGTAAGCTTCAGTCACTGTTTTTTGAAATGACAAAGTGAACATTTCTACAAGCAATTAGAAAAGAGTCTGAGGAAAATGTTTCATCAAAATAGGTAAAGTAATTTTTATGAGGATTTGTACCTTATGTATTATTATTCATTCAACTAAAAAAAAATTTCTTTCAAATTGAAGTACCTTCAATGCATGTACACAGGACTCAAGAAAAAGTTTTTTTTCTGATACATGTTCCACTACTTCAGATGCTACTACTACATCATATGCTTTTGGTTTTTCTTCACTGTATTTCTCAATCGTATTGGATACATAATTAATTTTATTCCTTATATGAGGATCTTGAGAAGCATGATGTTTTGCTGTGGCAATAAGGGCTTCACTGGCATCTAATCCAGTAACCTCAGCTCCAAGTCGAGCAAGAGCCTGTAAACAGTACATAAAAAACTAAACAAGGAGGCCTGATAAGATTAATTTTTTATAAAGTACTCAAAACATCCTCTTAAACAAATTTGAATTACAATTAAGTTTTCTTTCATTTTTTATATGACTGGTGAAAACTTTTCTTTAACACCTTTCAAATGGATGCTTTTGTAGATGCTTTTATACCCAATTTTATTTATGACAGCTAAGAGAAAAAACAGAGAGCATTCATGTTTTAAAACACTGTGATTTCAACTTAGAAAAGCAAGAATGTGAATGTGAATGCGAGTGCAGTGATGAAGAAAAAGAATTTTCTTATTTAGACCTCGTGAACAAATGAATTACCTAGGAATTAAAGTCAATGAGTAGACTGTACAGCTGAACTATGAAAGTAAAACTGGGAAAATCAACACAAGATATTAAACCTGTATGTCTTTAAATACCCGAAAGCCATGAATAGACCATTTATTATGTTTAAAAGAATGGATGGATGAGGACTGGCTTGCAAAAAAGAAGTGCATAGTAAAGTATTTGTTAATATATGATGTTAATATATGAATTCGACTCTGTACTGGTTTTGAAATTTATAAAATGCTTTGAGAAATAATGATATAACCTCTTAGATAATAATGACGATAGATGTATAGTGTGAAATTAATGAGAATGGTGTCTATCAGGAAAACAGCCTTGGAGACTTTCAAAGAAAAATGGAGTTCTGGCAGATAAGTACTGTTTGATGACATGGGTACCTATTTACAAAATGTTTATACTGTTTCATAAAGTAAGCAATTTACTATAAATCCAACATATATTTATTTATTACCTCTGATAAAATGCCTCCACCACAGCCAACATCCAAAAGCTTAATATTTTTCAAAGGCTTTGGATGTTTGAGTTCCTCTTCTTTTATTCTTCCAGAATTCACCAATCCACCAGAAATCATTTTGACTCTGCATTAATGAAATTAAATCATTAAATAAAACATTACAAATATAACATTTGACTATTTAACTTTTTAAGTTCATAATTTTTTTCCATTCAATCAGTTTTTAACAAAAAAAATTACAAAACCTTATTGCTTGACTGAAAGTGAAGAGACATTTTGTGCGGATGTCTATTTTCTATAGGGCATATGCTGTTTTTTTTCTTTCTTTCTCTTTCTCTCTCTCTCTCTCTCTCTCTCTCTCTCTCTCTCTCTCTCTCTTTCTTTCTCTCTCTCTTTCTCTCTCTCTCTCTCTCTCTCTCTCTCTCACTCTCTCTTCTTATTTCGGCCTCCCAAAAAAATCAGTGTTTTTACTTACATGCTGCATAAAACTGATCTTGATATTTTACCAGTAATACATACATTGGGATCCCTGACACTGAAATGTCCATGTTTATACATACACACACACACACACACACACACACACACACTACCCACGCTGCAGCCCCCCACCCTAACACACACGCACACACACACACACACACACACACACACACACACACACGCACGCACACGCACACACACACACACACGCACACACACACGCACACGCACACACTAGTACAGTAAAATAGTGTACATGTATTGAATGTCAATTTCTTATAGTGATCAACAAAAACAGATTTGTAAACAAACAAGTCCAAAGGTCAATAAAGTCAATGGCCTTTCTCACTGAAGAGATGACCGTAAGCCCTTTTGAAAGCATGATGACTGGGTGCTGTTACTATGTTTCTGGTAAAATATTGCAGGTATGAAGAACTTGGTTTTGTATAGTTTTCAACAGTACTTAGTTTTCATAAGTTCCACACTATGCCCCTGTAATTGCAAATTGTTTGCAGTGATGAAACTTTTGTGAAGGGCAGAGTTGTAGTACCATGTAAGATCTCGAAGGTTTTAAGCTTCTTATCACATCATCTAGCAGGAGGTGTTGGAAGTCAAGTATCATCAATTGTTTGTAATATGCCAGGTTTTTGAGTTCTTGGGTATATATTTGGCTCTTGTTTGTGCATTTTCAACATGTATACATCTTTAATACATTGAGGATTCCAAATCACAGTACCAAATTCAACTATCAGAAGAATGTAGGGCATTTATAGAAAGGTAAATCTATCGCTTCTTATTGTGTTGAAGGCTTTATGCAATATGAAAATAGTCTTATATACCTTTTTGTGCAGTGATTTTCACACGACTCTCCCATTTGATACCATGATTCCTTGATCGCTTCACAACCCCAGCTTAGCTTCAGCTACCATCCATCTGCCTCTTATTATTTATTACTTATTATTTGCTATTACTTCTATTACTATTACTATTGTTCCTTTTTTTTTTTTTTTTTTTTGCGCAAGTGGAAAAAAACCTTCAAAAGGCGAAGAGCAAAACCGGTTGCTCAACAGTGTGGGATTACCTCATACTAGGCGACCGCACTAAAAACAATCACCTGTTTCTTCTTCTGACCCCAACCTGGAACCGCTTTCGCATTACTTCGGGTTGGGGCCTTTCTTGATGGGTGTCACTGCGTTTGTTCCGTCTTATATACTACTGTCTAGACAGTCTTCGTTCTTCTTTGTCCGCAGGATGCTCTCTATAAAGTGGGAGATTGCGCTCCAGGACTTCTCATCTTTCATCATGACTTCCACCGTGTTTTCTGGCGTGAGGCTACCTGTCTTTTCCTCCAGCCTATCGCGTTCTCTTTCCCAGTTCGTGCACTGGAAAACGGTGTGCTCAGCGGTGTCTAATTTATTTATGCAGTATTTACAGTGGGGTGATGTAACCTTCCCCATGCGGTAGAGATGACGTAGCCGTGGCCTGTCAGGAACTGGGAGAGAAAGAAATTTACTTCACCAAACTCCCGTTGCATCCATGGTGACAGTTGCTTGATGAGCCGGTGCGTCCACCTTCCTTTGGTCCCACAGTTCCAGCGTTTCTGCCAGGGCTCCATTGTCCTACGTTGTTCCTCTCGTGTAGCTTTCGCTCTGCCTTCGACTCCTATCATATATTCGCTTGCGCTCCAGCGCGAGCAGGTCGATAGGTATAACTCCAGCGATCACCAGAATAGCGTCTTCGGAGACTGTTCGGTAAGAGCATGCCACTCTCAGCGCTCCCCTACGCTGCACCGCTGTGATTCGTGTTCTGTATTTCTTTACAGTCAGTCCTTCAGTCCACAATTCGGCTCCATATAGTAGCATTGACTGTACTGTCGACATCAGGAGTCTCCTTTTATTTGGCCGTGGGCCGTCTACGTTAGCCTGCTCAGTGCTGCAGTTGTAGTTGCAGCTTTGTCAACAATCTTCTGTATGTGTGGTCAGTAGGTCAGCTTTGTGTGGCTCAGTTACCCCCAGATACTTTGCAGACGGCTTTGTCATTAATCTTTCTTTACCCACTTGCATGGGTAGGATGGTAGGGATTCTTTTTCTGGTAAGGACCACAATTTCCGTTTTAGCAAGTGCCAGTTGTAGACCGTGGCCTTCCATCCAGTCACTGACGCGCCTCATCACCTGGGTTAGCCTGCGCTGAGCCAGCTCAGCACTACGGGCTTCTATAATGGCTGCTGTGTCATCAGCATATCCGACCAGAATGGTACCTTCTGGCATCTGTGTCCTTAAAAGGCTGTCATACACCGAGTTCCAGAAATATGGACCTAAAATTGATCCCTGGGGAACACCAGCGGTAACGTGCATGGATTTCTGCCCACTTGTTGTCTCGTATAAGAGGAAACGGTCCTTGAAATAGTCTCTTACCATACGGGTAAGATACTTGGGAACTGCAAACGTGCTATCCAGTGCCTCTAAAATATCGACCCACCTTGCCGAGTTAAAGGCATTTTTGACGTCGAGAGTCACAGGAAGAACGATTGGGCGGGCCGCGTGGCATGCCTCGTTCGCTCTGTCGACGGCTCTGATTACTTCCCGTATGGTTCCTATCGTAGAGCGCCCTCTTTTGAATCCATGCTGTTGATCAGAGAGATCTCCTGCAGCTTCGATTGCTGCAAGTAATCGTGGCTTTAAGAGTCTCTCCAGGATTGTTCCCGCTACGTTTAGCATGCAGAGAGGTCAGTACGCCGATGGCGTGTTCGTATCGCATTTTCCCTTGCTTACAAGGGCCAGACGTGCAATTTTCCAGTGACTGCTGAAGACCCCTGCTTTGAGGCAGGTATTGTACATATTCAATAGCAATTGTGGAGATGTTTCCATTACAATGATACTACTGTTACTATTACTATTATTAGAATGGTTGAATTATTCCTGTTGATCCCGTTTTTTATATTGTAGAAAGATGGATCTTTTTAAATTTATTGGACCAAATAGGATCAATCCACGATGATACCAGGAATTAAGACGTATAATTCATAAAAGATATATAAATTTATTTGTGCTTAACGTTTCGCACATTTACCATGCCTTGACAAGTGGTTGTCAATAAACATAACATTTTTAAGTACTAAAAAACAAAGGAATAAATTAAACATACATATTGGAGATATATTAATATTTAACAACATTCTCATATAAAGTATTTTTATATTGGGTTAGAAAAACCCAAGCATGGATACGCGCGGGTGCTGCCTCGCACCGCATTCTATGGAAAAGGCCCTGTAGTGAGCATATAACAGTAGCAAAAGTCCGTACTTAACGCATGCGCGTTGGGCGTAGGCCAGCGTATTCGCTTGCTGCCTGCCCACACGAAAGCCTCCATTTCCTCCCAAATGCATGCCGCGTAGCGCGTATGTTTGTTTCTAATTTGATTTATTGGGTTAAAAAACAGTAAAAACTGTGTATGACGTATGGGGGAAAATATTTTCTTGGCACGTTCACTTGAGTACCAGAATCCTATCCCAACATTTTAACGATAGTTGCAAGATGAATGAAAGTTTAAACAACAACAATAATAGTAATAATAATAATAATAATAATAATTATTATTATTATTTATTTATAAGTGCGAGATTAGTAACATTTGAAAAGCTAGACATTCACGTTCCCGAGTTATAGAAAAACAATTTGCAACAGTAAACGAACTGCAGATTTGATTTTTCTGCATTGCTAACAATATAGTAATTCACCCTCAGCTCTCCTCCTACCACTACAAGTAAATGGAGAGCTCAATAAAACGAGCGCATAGTGAAGCTACATGTACATCCAGAAGTAAAACAAGGGGCCATCTCAGCATTTGCTCAATGGATCAGTGAAACTGGACAAAAACCTGATCGAGATGGAGGTCATTGACCCAGAAGCTGAAGTACATTACTTGTAACAGGCATATTAAGTATTTCTTTAAATTATACAATAAAATATAATATAATCCATTATATACCATTGTTTTGTTAAAATAAGCACTATTTTTCTTTCTGATGATCAGTATAGTCTCTAGTTGGGTAGAAACAGTTATGCAACAGAAACGATTTTACTTTTAACTTAAATTTGCGTACCGACTTTGTTTAATTCCACTTGGCAATGCTTTGTGAAGTAACGTACATGTATTGTATGTGGATTTCTTGTAGTGAGCTGATGATATTGACACTTGATGAACGTGATTTCTACGTGTGTTTTAATTATAAATATCAGTATTGCATGAAAATATGTTCCCACCGTTAAGGAAGTCAGTTTTGACAAATATTAAAGATTCGTAAACAAAAAGGCAAGGCAATGATAAGATTCCAAGCTCAATGTAAAGAGGCTTGCAGGGATCTCGTGGATGGAATTTTTTCATTATTCGAAAAATTTTCTTTTGCAATCTAAAGGTTTGGGTACATCGGATATGGCATAATTCCCCCCAGAATATTATGCCATTTTTCAGGTGGGAATGTACATTTGCAAAATACACGCAACGAGCTGCATGGACAGATTTTGAAAGAATTCTAAATATAGTGAACTTAATTTAGTGTTTAATTCTGGTTTATGTATATTCCATTTGAGGTTTGATTGAATTGGGAGACCTAGAAATATTTTTACTTTAACATCAGCTAATGGGATATTGTTCATTTTCAATGGAGCATGCGATTGTCGATTTGAACTGCACAAATGCATTGAAACAGTTTTTCCTTCGTTAACTATTAATTTATTACGAAACCAATTTGAAACTTCCGAAATTGTACTATTTATTGCTTCTATTTTGCAAAGAACATTCGTGTCATCGGAAAACAGAACTGTTCTTCAACTAATAAAACAATGTAGGCTTTCACGGCCGGAGTTGTAGTCGAATATTTCTTCCGGGCTGAAGGGCCGTGGTCCATTGGTAAACATATTTCCAGACGTTTCGTCCGCAACTACGGCAGACATCCTCAGTGGCGATATGGTCTCGGACGAAGAATCCTCCTTGAAAGTTCCCCGGTGACTGACGGAAGTGCCCGGTCTGCGGAGATATTTGTACCAGCGGGACTGTGGTGGGGGCGGCTACTGATTTGCTCGAGCCGGGTGACGTGGCGGAGACGCTCACTGTGTGTACGTGACTGTTGTCATGATCCCGCGTGCCTACGTGACCGCTGTCACGTCTTTGCTTTTCAATAGGTTTTGCTTTGGCCTGGCGGATTACGGGGATCCAAATCGGATTGATTTTCATTGCCTCCTCCTTTCTATTGAAATTCCGGGGATGTTTGTGAATTTCAATGGCTTCACGGTTTAATCGTGCATGGTAGTCAGCTGTGGTGGCTAAAACATCCACGTCTTCGAATCTTATGTTGTGTTCACGGCCAGAGAAAGCGTGTTCGGCTACTGCTGACTTTTCAGTGTAGCCACAACGACAGTTCCTTTTGTGTTCGGAGAGCCTGGTGTTGATGCTCCGTTGTGTAGTGCCAATGTATACAGCGCCACAGGAACATGGAATTCTATAGACCCCTGCTGATGATAATGGATCTCTTCTGTCCTTGGCAGATCGGAATAAGTTTCGAAGCTGTGAAGTGGGCTTGAAAATGGCTTTTACATTGTGTTTTCCTAGTACTTTTCCTATACGGTCCGTGATGTTCTTCACATAAGGTAGACTTACTTTCAGTGTTTGGTTGGCATTTGTTTCACTGCGTGACGTTTTCTTTGGATGAAGTGCTCTCTTCACTTCCGCTGCAGAGTATCCGTTGGCCTGCAAAGCTCTGTTGAGGTGACTCAATTCCTCTGGTAAACTGTCATTTTCACATATCCTTGTTACACGATTAACCAGAGTTTTCATCATGGCTCTCTTCTGACTTGGGTGGTGATTGGACATTTTGTTGAGGTATCTATATGTGTGAGTTGGTTTCCGGTATACAGTGTATCCCAGTGATCCGTCTGCATTCTTGGTAACAAGTACATCTAAGAAGGCCAGCTTGTCGTCCCGTTCCTTTTCCATTGTGAATTGAATGCGAGGATGGACCCTGTTGAGATGGTCGAGGAAATCGTTGAGGGTATTTTCTCCGTGGCTCCATACGACAAAAGTGTCGTCAACATATCGAAACCAACGCTTAGGTTTAAGAGGCGCGGTGTTCAGCGCTGTAGTTTCAAAACTCTCCATGTATAAGTTGGCGACGACCGGGCTAAGGGATTACCCATGGCGACCCCGTCATTTTGTTCATAAAATTCTCCATTCCACAGGAAGTATGTGGTGGTGAGAACATGTTGGAACAAAGCTGTAATATCATCTGGAAATATATCTCGCAGTAATGCCATAGTTTCATTCACCGGTACCATCGTGAAGAGTGAGACCACATCAAAGCTGATGAGGAGATCCTCAGGCTGCAAAGTAAGTGATTTCAGTTTCTCAATGAAGTGCATTGAATCTCTGATGTATGTGTTGGTTTGACCGGTGTGCGGTTTCAAGATGTTGCAGAGATATTTGGAGACGGCATAAGTCGGAGAGCCAATAGCGCTGACAATAGGTCGTAACGGTACCTCTGAGTTTGTGGATCTTCGGAAGTCCGTATAGTCTCGGTGGTAATGCTTCTGATATCCTAATTGAACGTTGTTTTTCCTCAGGGATTGACGAGTTCTTGAGCAGTAGGTTGGTTTGGCGAAGTATTCTTGCTGTGGGATCTCGCGGTAGCTTGGTGTAGGTCTGTGGATCCAGAATGTCCTCCACTTTCTTCTGGTAGTCAGATGTGTTGAGAACGACCGTTGCATTACCTTTGTCTGCCGAAAGTATAAGTATGTCCTTGTTGTTCTTTAAGTTCTTCAAGGCTGTCTTCTCTGTAGCAGTAAGATTGCTCTTGGGAGGTTTGGCCCTGTGTAATATTCTCGAAGCATCTCTCCGGATCTCTTCTGCTGCATCAGTTGGCAGGGAGCGTACCCAGACGATTTGGAGATAATTTCTTCAAAAGGTATTGTAGTAGGAGCTACTGCGTAGTTCGCTCCCTTGGAGAGGACTGCTATTTCAACTGAGGACAGTTAGATACAAAACGCACAGTCACCAACCTATCAAACCACCAACTGTCCCTGTGAGTTATCGGGTGTATAAAGGCAAGTGCACAAGTTTTTAATAAACCTTCCCGAAATTCATCTAAACCAGATGAATATTTATTTTATAATTTACTGACTATTCTGAGAATTTCGTTAGAAGAAGTTTCGGAAATCAACATCGTCTCGGACATTTTTTGGGAAGCATATGATATTGAATTTTGTGATTTTAGTCCCTTTGTGAAAGCAGCCGTAATTCTAGAAAAGTGTTGAAGAGTTTTGCATCTTTTTTCGAATTACTTGCTTCTCTTTCATTATCCTTCAAAACAACATTCTCTACAAGGTATCGAGATGATGAGGTTGTACTTTTTACGATATTCTACATTGCTTTCGTTTCGTTACTAGTGTTCAAAATATCCTGATTACTTTTCATTGTTTTTGCCTGAACTATTACTCTCCTTAAAATTCTTTTGTATTCTCGGAAGTAGACATGGAAGCCGGGTGTTACGTCATGATGTTTAGCAATAAAGTAAAGCGTAAGTTGGTTTTCACACGATGTTCTAATTCCTTGTGTGATCCAAGTATTACTTTTTTGTGAAATGCTTAATTGTCTCTTTTTAGGAGGAAAGCACGCGTTAAAATGAAAACTTTGAGAAAAATAAATTATATTTTTCATCTGTATCAATTGCGTTATAATCTGCGTGCCATGATTCCTTCAGCAAGTAGCCCGAAAATAGTTGAACGTTAACTTTAGTGAATGCTCTGCACATACGTGTATTATTTGTGTTAGTGTTAATGTTAATAGTGATTGTACGAATTTGTGCATTGTGGTCACTGTAATCTAGACTATTCGTTATTATTTTATTTATTTATTTTCGTCAAAAAAAACTGCACATTTTAAAATTGTGATCCCTACACTAAGTCATATACTACTTAAATTTTGAATTTTGAAAGGGAGAAAAAAAACAAAAAACTCCCATGTAATAAAATCTATTTTCAAGGATAAATAAGCAATAAATTTTGGCTCTTATTATTTCCTGCCGCGACAACATGGAAACGATAATTTGAATAATTGTATTTCCACTGAATTCTAGAAGACGTGCACAGAAAATGAAGTTACATTTATGTCCAGAAGCAAAACAAAGGGCCATCTCAGCATTTGCTCAATGGATCAGGGAAACTGGACGAAAAACATGATCGAGATGGGGATCATTGACCCGGAAGCTGTAGTACAATAGTTGTTACAGGTTGTTTATACTCATTTATACAGTCCAAATGGTAAATAATGCATTATGTATCATTGTTAAAATTAATGTTACTTTTCTTGTGATGCTCAGTATAGTCTCTAATTGTATAGAAACAGTTATGCAGCAGAAACGATTTCACTTGGGATTTTAACTTTTCTATTAATTTAATCGTTTAATGTCATCTGGCAAAGTGTTGTAAAATAATGTACATATATTGTATGTGAATTTTTTGTAACGAGCTGTTGATACTGTCACCTGATGAATATGATTTCTACGTCGAGTGTTATAGTAATAGACTTCGGCATTTTCTGAAAATATATTCCCGTCCTTGAGCAAGTCATTTTTTACAAAAACACTGATTCGTAAATAAGAAGACCCGGTAATGGTAGAATTCCTAGATTAATGAAGAGAGGCTTATATGAATCACGTGGGTGGGATTTGGTTATTATTCGTACAATTCGTTTTTGTAATCTAAAAGTCTGGGAGCTATAAGATGTATTTCCCCAGAATATTATGCCATATCTCAGGCGGAATGAACATTCATGAAGTATACACAACGAGCAGTGTGAAGGCTGACTGAATTTGCAAGAATTCTGAACGCGTAGCATAATGAACTTAATTTTGTGTTCAATTCATTTAAATGGACGTTCCATTTAAGGTTTGACTGAATTGAGAGACCTAAAACTTTTGTTGCCTTAACATCAGTCAATGGTACACTGTTCATTTTCAATGGGGCACAGAATTGTTATTTGAAATGGAAAACTGCATTAAAACAGTTTTCTTTTCGTTCACTATTAATTTGTTATTTCGGAACCAATTTGAAACATCTGATATTGTACTATTTACTGTTTCTTTATTGCAAAGGATGTTCGTATCATCCGCAAAGAGAACCGTTCTTCCGTTACGAATCGTCGAGGGCATATCGTTTACGTAAAGTAGGAACAGAATAGGGCCTAAAATCGATCCTTGAGGAACTCCACATGCAACGGGCAAAGAGTCGGAAAGGTGCGTACGTAATGTTCCATCATTCCAGTAAGGTATTTCAACTCCCTGAGATCGTTGTTTAAGGTACGAACATAACCAATCTAGAGCAATACCACGAATTCCATATGAAGGTAATTTGGAAAGTAAAATGTCATGATCAATGACGTCAAAAGCTTTTGAGAGATCTAAAAATAATCCAATAGGTGCCTCGTTTTGATCCAATGATAAGGCGACATCTTTAAGAAAATAAAATATAGCTGTTTCCGTTGATTTTGATTTTTTAAATCCATGTTGGCAATCTGAAAGCGCGTCGTGTTTAATGAGAAAGGTTTCCATTCGTATGTAAAAAAGTCTCTCTAATATTTTTGAAAAGACTGATAGAAGAGAAATGGGCCGATAATTTTGAATTTCATATTTGTTGCCTTTTTTGAAAAGCGGCTTAATTTTAGCTGTTTTGAAAATATCTGGAGACGTTCCAGTGCATAAAGATGCATTAAATATGTGAGTTAACGGGTGTATAATGGCATACACATACGTCTTTAACAAAGAATCCGGGAATTCATCTAAACCGGACGAATATTTATTTTTTAGTTTACCGATTATTTTGAGAATTTCATAGGAAGAAGTTTCGGAAACGAACATTGTGTCTACAATTTTGGGTGAACTGTCTGTTTTCGAATTTTGTGCCTGAAGACCCTTAGTGAGATCGGCAGCAATTCTCGAAAAGTATTGGTTAAAGAGACTAGCCACTGTTGCCGGATCGTTCACATTTATATCGTTATATTTTAAAACAACATTCTCTACGAGTTTTCTAGTTGATTTGGTAGTATTTTTTATTATATTCCACATTGCTTTTGTTTTATTATTTGAATTCAAAATATCCTGATCGTTTTTCATGATTTTAGCCTGCCTATGACTTTTCGTAACAATGTTTTGTATTTTTTAAAGTAGATAAGGAAATCTTGAGATACGTCATGACGTTTAGAAATGAAAGAAAAATTCGCTTGTTTTTACAAGATGTCCTAATCCTTTTATTACCCAAGAATTGCTTTTCCGTGAAATATTTAATTTTCGTTTTTGAAGAGGAAAGCAAGTGTTAAAATGATATGAAAGAGTTGGGAAAAAAAAAAGATAATTATATTTGTCGTTTGTATTAGCAGTATTATAAACCGTTTCCCATGACTCCTGCATCAAGTAATCAATGAATAATTTAATTTTACTTTTAGTAAACAATCTAGTCATACGTGTATTATTTATTGTGTCAGTGATCGCATTTCTTATAATGGTAAGAATTTGTGCATCGTGGTCACTGTATCCTAAATCTTTTGTTTCAACTTCATATCGAGTAGTAGTTTTGTTAATTATAATTTGATCAATTGCCTTCATCGAATGTTGTGTGATCCGTGTAGGTACATTAATTGTAATGTCTAAATTGAAGGAATTAATTAAATTGAGAAACTTTTCTTTCTCGCAAGATTCGACCAGAAAATCAATGTTAAAATCTCCGCATACAACAATGGATTCAAAAGAGCGATTGCTGACTTTGTTAAGTGTTATCTCCAGGTTTTCTAAGAACGAAATATAATCTGCAGTTCTCTTTGTTGGAGGTCTGTAAATGCAAAGTATTATCACTTTTAGTGAAGTAAGATGCACAACAGAAATTTCGAAAATATTTTCAATGGAGTACACATTTAATTCCGCCAAGGGCGGAATTCCAATTACAATATATTCCCCAAAAAGTCCAATTATTTCATTTTTGTCTTTCCTACCAATTCTAGCATTAGTCTCCTAACAGTATAATATCTCTTGAATTATCTATTTTATTTATTGTATAGTTTATTTCTTCATAAAATTTATCCTTTATTATAGAATTTTTATCTTCACTTAAACCAAAAAAAACAACCAATTATAGTTATTTTATTGCCAAATATATCCAAGTTTACAATTAGAAATTTTAATTTT
Organism: Teleogryllus oceanicus; assembly: GCA_964035755.1. NCBI lineage: Eukaryota > Metazoa > Arthropoda > Insecta > Orthoptera > Gryllidae > Teleogryllus > Teleogryllus oceanicus. The sequence goes on along the minus strand of CAXIVR010000002.1, from coordinate 225,824,655 downwards.
TTACTTCCCAACTTTTATGTATTTCTTAAGTTTTTGGTTGATTAGTACTGGAACACCTTGTTTCACACATTTATCTTTTGACACTCCCCTCCTGCACGGTTTATAATACTGAACTAAAGTTAAATTTATTAATGTATGTTATTAGCTCAGCTTAATAGAATTATTGTTCACTTAATTATTAAATTTCTTCTCAAATTACAAAAAAGTATGTCTTTTAAAATACAAATTTGTAGATCCGCAAAATGAAATATATCTCTTTGTCAACATTGGGGGGAATTGCCCCTTAATCCAGGAATCCAGTTACTGGACCTGTGAATCCATGTTATGGGAGATAGTGGAGTTCCTTCCGGCTGCAATGCAAGATCTAGCTCCAACCTACTCATCTGTTTGCAGGCTTTTCCCTTTCCAAGGCAGCAGGTATCTCCCCAAGCTCAGTTTCCCACTGGTTTCTTGTTTTTTACATGTACTGGATATATTTGTGCGAGGGGAGAGGGTGGGTCAAGAAATGGAAGGGGGAGATTAGACACGGTCCAAGACCTGTTTGTTAGGATACTGCTCTTGAATTCAACAGGTATCGATAGAACAAACCATCAAAATCTAGTTATCAAAGGACCCAGCCACAGAATTCTCATCAGTAGCTGAAATCAATCTTTGGAACTTGAATCCAGGGGCTAGCCGAGTTCTAAACAAACTCAAAATTTTCATAAGAATGAAATCTTCAGAGTGGGGATTTAAGGACGTTTAATGAACCAGCTTGCCGATAAAAAAATAAAGCACTGTAAGAATGATTCTCCTAAACAGAGATGCTACTTACCCACAGTAATTATATGAAAATGACTCCCCTGCTGTGCAACAGTGAATATTTTATGCATCCATAGTGACATCCCAATCAACCTCAATAATATACCATTTTTTTTAACTCAGGAGAAGTTAGCATGTACTTGTTTATTTAAAATCCAAACAGCTAACTCTTATTCGTTTACCCAATATTTGAATATTATTGATACAAACATTTGGTGGCCATCTGACTCAAATTTCCATTAGAATTGGCCCAACAAATTCACACATCTGATCCCCTAAAACTCTGCAAAGAACCTTTCACCTTTTGCACAGCCAGATTTTCCTAGCCACAAGTTCAAATATTTCAAGTTCATTTTCTCTCAGTGAAGTTTTGGAGAAAACAACTATAACCAGAGCTTTGACTCTGATGATATGTCATCTTTTCATTTGTACTTTCTAGGCATAGCTAACTTGTAAAAGACTGTTTATCATGACATATAGGTGATAGAAGTGTTATTTTTCAATTTTTAGGCACTTTTGTTATCCTTATATATTTTGTTTCCTTTTTGAATTTTTTGTTAGTTATGTTTCATGAATTTACAATGACACTAAAACAGTTTTTATTTTCTCAACAGTTCATGACAAAATTCACTACTACAGTACTCTGTTTTTCGAAATTATGCAGAACTTCGGTAACTTCTTCGACCTTTCAAAACTGACAGTTGGAAGATCAGAAGAGCTAAGCATTACATTTCCTTCTAAAATAAAGACTTTATAATAAATTTAATTTTATAAAAATAAATTATATAAGGTCATTCTCCCCTTATATTTAGGTCTTCAGAATCTTGAGTCCTGCTTATAACGTTTGAATCCTATTGAATATAAATGAAGTACGTGAATGGTATCGAATACTATGTGAGATACACACAGTCATCTTTAACTGTACGTGTAGGATTGGGGTACACTATATCCATCTATCTTCTTAAATCATGGGGAGTCAAACATTAGTATAGGGCCAGCCCTCTTGAAGTGAAGATCATTGTGGTCAGTGACCAGTGTGTCTCTCAGATACGACAGCTAATTCATAAGTATTTTTGATCAATGATTTTAGTTCTTAACCTTATTTTTGTGATTCTCTTCTTCTTATTCTCACTCTAGATAGTAAAGCAATTACTAGTTTTTCAGATTTGCTACAATGGATGTCCTCTTCAAAAATATTGGAACATGACTCTCAGATATACAACAGTTTTTACGTAATTTTTTTTTCCATGATGGTATAAAAAACAATTTTTTCTCTAATTGCCTGAATGAGGGAGGGAGAGTTCGACAAATGTTCTCTGATGGACAAGGATGATAGAAGAGGAAGACTGAGGTAGCATTGTGAACTTCAAGACTTGTATGCAGTGCTTATTCCTGAAGCTTGTACAGATGTGTGTGGCAAAAGATTCAGAAAATGAAAAATACTGTGACTAATTTATTCTAGACTTCCCTTTAATTTTTATTGCAGAATGTTTGTACATTATAAACCAAACAGGTATTTATTTCTTAAATTACAAGATATCTATATAATATTTTTTCTAAAATTTTACTAGAGATTTTGTAAGTTAATTCAAAAGATAAAAGGAGGTTTACTTCCAGTTATTTACAACATTCCCAAAAAATACTAATGTAAATATCGGCAATATTATGGAATTTTATAATGTATCTCGCAGATGCAATGGTAGTTTTTTGAGGATAGTAATCAAGCATTAACGGAGTATTTATATACAAAATCTAACTTCCCACCATATCTCGTGATATTAATTTTTTGCAGGAACCAGAATAGAAATTCAATTACAAACAATGAAGATTTGCCCCCATAATTTACTAACAGGTTCACAAAAGACTTATGAAATTTCCCCTTCTATTGATCTGACTTTTCATCTATATTTGCATTTCTCTGTTTCATTTTACAGTTTTTTTGCATTTTCTACGTTTAATTTTGTGAAACACTAATTGTTTCACAAACAAACAAACAACAACAAAAAAATAATAATAATAATAGAAATGTATGCAAGAAAATAGGGTCAAGCCTTCTGCAACAAATTTACAGAATATATCAACTATTTTTTCTTAATAAAATTACGAATTCCATGAAAGTAATTATAAAAATAACCATTTTCAATACTAACAAACAGCCAAACTACTCCAATTCAAAATAAGCCTTAAATTTAAAAATGAAGAGTAAAAAGTATGTTATTGTCTAAAACTGAACAGAACCTACATTACTAATTTCTAATGTGCACAGAAATTGATTGAAAACTATCCATCCTCTGGCCTTCTGAGCTGTGTCTATTTCTTTAGATACTCAGGAACACGAGAAAAATTCAAAAGAAAACGGTTCTGATTTTATCTCAAAAATACAAATATTTGATGGTGTTATTCGAACTACCCTCACACTGCAGGTACTGACTGAATTCTCGTACTCAGTGCAACCCTGCTGACAGGTGATGTCATGAAGTAATGCGGTTGACTGAAGAGGCAGCCTGCCTAAAATATTTAGTAATTTTAAAGCTGCCTGTTATTAAGAGAGGCGTTTCTAATAATCTTGGTATAAAAATATGTTGCACTGTAAGTATACTGTATTGTTATTGCAGTATTTGTGAAGACAATTTTTGATCAATTATTTAATTTATATGTGCTTCATTATTCTTGAGCAATGGGAGTGATACATTTTTAAGTGTGTGGTGCAGCTATGTTTGAGCAGCACCTGTTCCTGCACGCCACTAGTTACACGAATTTTATATATGCTGAAAGGCTTAATAATTAAGGAATAGTAATAAAATTTTTATGTAGCAGGCTGTATCAAATCTGACTAACATTCAATTATTACCCCACTTCTTACCCCAAATCTATTTCATCATGGTACCTATGGAACGTGTCTACATTTACAACAGCGAAACAATAATTTTGTGATGAACTAACCTTAACCCATTCATTGAATGAAGAGGTTTCATATCTCCTTGCTCATCCCACCACACCATTGATAATCTATTAAAACGAGAGATTTCATCTTCAATTATGGTGCTCTGTGAATGACTGAAAGAAACAAACACTTGGTTCACTCAACTAAAATCAAGAAATTAACAAAATAAGATGGATTTATTAAGATGAAACAACACACCTATATCTCACAAATTTATGCAAATGGCAAGTTCCCAATCTCTGCAAGTACACAATCATTTTGCGGTAGTAATCAATTTAACTTACGATTCGTCTATACAAATATTCCCCAATATGTTTGCTCTCTTTTTAGCATTCGGATATAGTACCGTAAACGAGATTAAAACACTCTTAACAAGTACTCACATAACCTACCACAACATACATGAAAAAACATCTACTTTCTTACATCCACACCACAATAATACAATTAATTTATTCTTTCTTTCAAAATTTTAAATATTACTAATTAGGAAATTATTTTATCATACATAATCCCGAAACCAATCACTAGATCAATAAAGTCAAAACATTAATCCGATTGGCACACGTTCTGACCGTTGTCACCAGATTCATAACATAGATTGCACTTGGATTTTTTAACGTGGCATCTCCAGGCCACGCGTGAAAGGGAGAGGGAAGGCAAACTTCAATAGGGAACCGTGAACGTCGGAGCTGTAGCTTTCCATTGGAATCTCTCTTCCCTCTCCCTCTTTCGTGCGTGATCTTTAGATGTCACGTTAGAAAAACAAGTTTAACACCAAAATATTCACGTTCTTGCGAATACTTGTAGAGTGCTCTACTGTAGTGCGATGGTAGTGCTTCGGTGACCTCAACCATCACAAACCCCGCCAAATGCGAATTACAGAGATACCTGCCAAATACGAATTGCTGAGAGTAGCTGGGGATATTTGAAAAAAATACAGCTATTGCAATTGTTTTTGTTACAAAATTAAATTTAACCAATTGGATTGATTATTAAAGATCAGAGCCCGGGCAATGCCCTTTTTGCCTATTTTATTTCTTTCAATGTATTTTTAGGCAACTTACCCCATTATCAATGTTACCTCAGAATAGGCTTTTGGGAGGGTTTTATAATGCCTATAAATGCTTATTTTAGAGATAATTGCCTAATCGAGCGTTAAGAACCTATAAGTGCCTATATTGAATTTTCCGCATTTTTAATATTTTTTCTCCACTGTATTTTGTTATATACAATCATTTTTTGAGAAATCACTGATGGGTATTTTTTTTCCAAACACGTAACAAACCGCGTAAAATCTGCCGGGCTGTCCTCTTATCGAGAATTTTGTATTGGTTTTGAAGTTTCGTGCATGCCAACCATTAAATTTGCTGTTCCTGTTAAGCATGCTTGCTACAATGCCAAAAGAGAAAGTTTGAAACAGTGCATTGCTAAAAGAGTGGATTTATGGAGAAAATTTACGACTGGACTGGAGGCTGAAAAGGTTTTTTTGTGTCAGTGATGTGAAAGGGTGGTAAACTATGCAAAAAATACTTCTTACAACATAAAACATCGTGACTCATGCAAAACATGCGAAAAGAGTGAGAAAAGCTATTCACAACTTCTTCAGCAAGTGCAGTCAAAAGATGAAGACAAGCAAGAATTTTAACACTGACTTGTGCCATGCCGCAAACATTACATTTTAAAAAATTGAAATCCAACATTTAACCAGTTTAACAACAAACTATAGAATTCCACGCGAGTCAACTCTTAAAAAATATTATCTAACTACGCAATGTTTTGGCAAACGAAGAAATTCGATTTTTTTTAGAGAATTATGTTCATCCTTTATGTAATAGGTATACATTTTAATATTATTCAACCATAATGCCCATTTCCCTGCCTATTTTTTAAGTTTTTACTTCCTAAGTGCCTATTGGTAACTATAATGCCTATTTCCCTGCCTACTTTTAAGTTTTTAAGTGCCTATTTGCCTGCCTATTTTCGACATACATGTCCGAGCTCGATTAACGATCTTTAATTATGTGTATTAATAAGTTAAGTTAATAAAGAAATCAAAAATTCTAGAAAGCAATCCATTACTAACATTTTAAAAAGCAGATAACCCGCAAATGAAAATAAATCAATATTTGTGTCGTCAGTATTTGTCTACTCCACTTCCAATTGTCATGAGCCTGGATTAATACAAATGAAAACAAAATAAAGTAATATTTATGAAATTTATTCTTGTATATTTAAAATTTCCGAACATTATACGTTGCAATTTACATTCTCTGTAAAATACACATTCAACAATTACAATATCATCAACACATTTACTTTCGATATAAAATATCAACAGAACAAAGTGAAATTTACTGATATAAAATAACCACTGCAAGGGGACTCACTTGTCCTGAGTAATATTTGGGGCATCACTCCCATGAACATGTCTTGCTTCCATTTCTGTAATGACATATGGAAGGAAAGACTTGAAAATATTTTTGACGTTCTCCGTGGGAATTGTGAAAATCTTAATAAATACCTAGGTGGGACTGCACTCCTGGACAGCGTGGGATGTTCAACCTTTCCCATTGGTGACAACATTCAAATAGAAAAAAACTAGAACCCATAAAAAGCTGTCCATTAATGCTTAACAACTTTTTCAACACATACAATGAATAGAATTTTCCAAGTAACCACATAACAGGCTGCTCATTAATATGCCACAAAATTTTCACTACCTTTACACATCTATTGACCCGCTTCAATACACCTCTGTTCCAAGTGACCACAAGTTAAGGTTTATTTTCTTATAAATATTTTCAGTCATGCATCGATTCACACTGGGCACTTACCAGGCTGCACATTAATACGTAACAAAAGTTTCAATACAAATACGCATTGAATGGACCACATCATTGTGACCACAAGGCTTATTTTCTCATCACAAATGTGAGCAATTGAATATAAAATACAATCTTATCTCAAAACCCTCTGTTTTGAGTGACCACGAATTCAGGCTTATTTCATCGCAAAATTTTCAATTGCACAGAAATGGGGCTTCCGTAATACAGATTCGTTAATACCATCTTCTTTAATTGACCACAAGACTTAAGGTTTTACTTCTCTTCACTTGTTCATTGAGGATTGACACCATCTGGCTCACGAAGGGGGCATCTTATGACTGCTTCATCAGTGGGTTTCGAATGAGATCCTCTCTCAAAAAGAATTTCACTCACCAAATAACTTGAAATAGTGAACATTTCCAGTTAAATTATGATTACATAGCCGGCCCGTTTTAAGAAAGTATGTACAGTTATCTAGACTCAAAACATCCATTTTGACAAGACAAAGATCTGCATTTATTTATATGTAAGAGATTGTAGTTATTACATGGATTTCTACTAATGGATTTGGGTGAATTCTGAATGAAAAATTCTTTCTGAGCTTGTTACATACACCATCAATGATTCCTATAAACTCTTTTTTTTTTTTTCTAACCACTGTATTTTTAATTTTGAGTTGGTGATTAAGTAAAAAGTACTTTACACATAACATGAAGATAAATATTTTTAAAACTACTAACTTTGTACAAATCATTGCAATAAATAAAATTGTTGGGGCTGCAAAATGGCTTGAGATTTTTTGGGAGAGCATCTGTGTTTTCATGAAGAACAAGACTCTTGCCTTTTTTCTACTCCCTTGACACAAGGGAAAATTCTGAAATCTAATTATTTACGAACTATTAGTTTACCTCAGAATAAGAATTATTGAAGAAGTTGTCAGTATTACTTTGTCTGGGCGAAAAAAAAATCGTTTGCTCTCGTAATGCGTGCGTGAGAGATGAGCTCGCTAAGGAATCGGCAGGGCCGCTAGCTGAGCCAGAATGTATGGGCTAAGCGGGAAGCCTGCTTGTGGACAGATAGCGGCTGGCGCAGCCGCGCATGCGCACAAGGGGTCGCAATATTCTGAATGAGCAATGATGGTAAATGTAGAAATTATTACGAAATATTCTTAAAATTAAAGTTGTCACAACATTCGAAGTCTGACTACCATACCAACTGTATGATTAAAAAACATATTGACTTACTGTACTGTTACATTTTTATTTTCCCCATTTCCTTACATAGGCATTAAGTATTTTCATCTAAAGTCAAAAGAGCAGGTGCTAAAATTTGGAGTTTGTAGATGGGCCAGGAATACAATTGATGTCAACATTGTGTAAAACTTTCGGTTTCTTTGTAGAAGACGTCAAAAATAACGATGTTGGTAATCCTTTTAGTGGCATCTGCAGACTTCTACACAATTTACTTCTCTTAAGTGTGGTAGAAAAAGTGCTAAAATTGTTGGAACTGAGCGTTTCCACAAACGCACGTATCATAAACTAGCTGTATCAAAATCCTCTTCTAGAAAATGAACCGAGCATAACTTACTGTATATTGCAGGCTATCAGTTGTCTTTTTGCGCAACGCTAATCCACAGTGCTCTCATCTTTGCTGCAGTGCTAAGAGAAAAATCACAAAATTAACCAGTATCTTCAAATTTTAATATGTTCTTTGAACCATATAAATTGACCCTTTACATGGGAAAAGTAATTCACAGCTTCCCCAAACGATTTGTACAGTAGTAAGCTACACAAGTTACTATGAGATCTATTACAAAAGCTTGTTAATCCCATCAAGACTTTTAAATACTAAAAACGATGACACATTATACACTTCAACAGGAGGACGTCTACAAGCGTTTTGGGCACAGCAATATGGCGGATCGTTCATTAAAGTTTGTGATGTTCTATCATATCTATATTCCTATTTCCATGTTTAAAATGAAGTTGCAGCCTCCGGGTCAATGACCCCCATCTTGATCAGGTTTTTCGTCCAGTTTCCCTGATCCATTGAGCAAATGTTGAGATGGCCCCTTGTCTTGCTTCTGGACATAAATGTAACTTCATTTTCTGTGCACGTCTTCTAGAATTCAGTGGGAAATATAATTATTCAAATTATCCTTTCCATGTTGTCGCGGCAGGAAGTATTATTCCGAAGGACAACATGGATAAGAGCCAAAATTTATTGTCATTTTATCCTTGAAAATAGATTTTATTACATGGGAGCTTTTTTTTATTTTTTTACAAATTTAAGTAGTATATGACTTAGTGTAGGGATCACAGAATTTTGAAAATGTGCACACAATTCACTTTTCCCCATTCCACGTCATACGCAGTTTTAACTGTTCTTTGACGTAAAATAAATAAATAAATAAATAAATGAAGTGCTTCTTTTGTGGTCGCATGGTACGTGACATCTGGTGCTGCGTAAAAATCAGTGCACCGGACTCGCTTACCAATGTTTTTTCATCATGGGCTTTGTGAACTTTGGCAATACTCGAGGCGAATGTGTTATCAAGTCAGACTACTATAATCATTAGTCTCTGGCAATAAAAAGAATGCATTTTTGTTGCAAAAATGTAGCGGTAAATATTTGTCACAAAATATTTTTATTTTATTCATTCAATACAAATAGTTTATTATCTCAAAAAAGTTGGAGTTTTTGAATAATTAACATCCGTTGCAGGTACTGAGGGTCATTTCAAAGTAGAAGCGGTACAAGCAAACTTTCAAATGGTAAATGAAGTTATGAGAGAAAGGTATAATTTACATTAAATAACAAGTACAGCTCAGGAGATAGGGAAAATTCATCTTATTGAATTACTTCAGTTATCATTAATAACATATTTTCAATTAATAACTGCAATTTTTAAAGATCTACAAGCTCTGTTTAGTAGTTATCATAACCGTGCTCGTGTCTTCTATTTGACTCGAAAATGTTTGTCTCTATGACGTACAGTAATTTTAAGATGTTAGGCCCTACTTCTATCTTTGTGGAAACTTTGGTTTCTTGTCTAGCTCTATACACCATTCAGGAAGTGTAGATGATCTGCAATTCTTGTGAATGTGACGTGCTTGTTTACATCGCAAGCGAGTGTCTCGCTTTCTGGACTCACTCCCATGCTGGCAATCCCCAATAAATACCATTTGCCATCTCTTGTAAACTCAAAGAAAAATCCGCCGCCATCGTCTGCGGGACAGAGGGTTGTTCCTGGAAGAAAACAATCAATTAACACGCAATTCAAGAGAACCATTCTCACAAATTGCGTGCAAACTTCTGCTTTTCAATATACAGGTGTGTCTTTTCAAGTGTAAAAACGCACACTAATCTAAATATCTGAACAAACGTAATATTTAAAATATTAATAATTAGCTGAATAGAGAAGGTGAAATCACGTTTTGGTGATTAGAATAGATGAAATCACCCTTTGATGTTTTAAATCTTCGAAGTTTTAAATAAGAGTTAACCTGTACAATAGTAGTTTCACCAAAACAATAATTGTAAATGAAATTTTTCCTTGTATAGAGGAAGTCAACCTTGTATTAGGTCAATTTTAATCAATCGATCATGCATAGTCTACGTAGCAAATAGGTTGAGAATAAGAGAATTGTTATTATTTCTGGGAGCCAACGGACACTTATGGAACACTACTTGTAAACTGGTGTGCTTTGGTGTTCATGCAATATATGTTGCGTATATAAGAAATCTTCAACCACTTTCTTCGATTTTACAGTTCTGAGAGCGGCTACGTGCTTGCCCATGTACACCCAGGCGAACGTGCCAATCACCGTCGGGGAACGCTGGAAGAATACTGAGGGCAGAGACCGGTAGCGGTAACTCCGCGCATCAACTGATGTCACTGCAGCGCTTCTGTCCGGGAGGTCCTAGGTTCCCACTCCCACGGCGGCAGGATTTTCGACACTAGCTTTTCAGCTAGGTCGAATTCAGTCGCTGTCTGGAGGATGATTCTAGCGGCCGGCTGCTCTGATCGGTAGTTTTCCGTGATTTCTCCGATCAACGCCAGGCAAATACCGGAGCAGTACCCTACCAAACAGGCCACGGACCGCGCGCACTCTGTCCTTCCTCTTCCTTGTCCTATCCTCTCATATTACACACACACACACACACACACACTAACATGCACTACATTACCACATATTCCGGGAGACCGGTCGGGAGCTTACAGCTTGTCCCGACTGGGGCGGTGCTCCGCTGGTGGGAGAGTCCTGGTTAGGGGGAAACCCCACTAGCCGACGGTAGGTCGGTGCCGGATCTCGCCATCCAGCGGGGGAAGATCACCGCCATCTCCCGAGAAAAAAAACATGCCCTACACTAACGGGACTAATGTCCGAAGCAGTTGACGCGCCCGGAATCACGAAAAAATCAATCAACTGAGGGCAGACAGTGTAGGCAGTGCCAGTTCGTGTTTTTTGGCATATTGTGAAGTGTCTTTTCTTATTCCTGGTCGCGAACCCCAATACATTTACCAAACGAATCTCACTAGTTGACCTTCCTTAATTTGTAACACCACTAATTTTGAAAGATACCTCGCGTTAATATTGATAACACGGATTTTTTTATGCATTATTGCATTTGTGAGTTGAGGTGCTTTAAAAGACTTTCAATGAAGTTTCTCGAAAACTCCAGTATTTTGTGAAAATGAGCTCAAAATTGCTTATTTTCAGAAACGTTCAAACGACATTTTCTCAAAACTGCTCCAAATTTTTCAACGAAAATTTGCATGTCAACCAGGTTTTCTTCTTCTATAACATTCTTAAAGATACCTCAGTTCTATATTTAGATGACCGAAAAACTGAAGAAATGTCCTTTAGGAGGCAGTAGATGGCAGCTGGGAAAACCGGGAGGGGCAAAACCGAAAAGCTTGCCCAGATTAAAGAGATTAGAAAACTCACTCTTACGATAAAATACATTGCTATTTTCTATCAACACTAGTTCATTCTTTATTCAAACATTCTCTCTCTTTCCATCCATATTCGTACATCCCCGTCGATCTTTTTGTATTCCTCTCTATCTCACTCCTACTACCTATTCTACCTACTACTGGAGACCTTTCTTCCAGTTTCCTATCTTTGGTTTGGTTTGTTTTTTTCGTGTTTCCGGGCGCGTCAACTGCTTTGGTAATCCCGTAGTCCCGTTAGTCCCGTTAGTGAAGTGCATGTTTTTTCTCGGGAGATGGCGGTGATCTTCCCCCGTTGGATGGTGAGATCCGGCGCCGACCTACCGTCGGCTAGTGGGGTTTCCCCAACCAGGACTCTCCCACCATCGGGGCACCGCCCCAGCCGAGACAAGCTCTAAGCTCCCGACCGGTCTCCCGAAATATGTGGTAGTGTAGTGCATGTTAGTGTAAGTGTGTGTGTAAGGGGTGAGGATAGGACAAGGAAGAGGAAGGATAGATCACGCGCAGTCCGTTGCCCGTTTGGTAGGGTACTGCTCCGGAATTCGCCTGGTGTTGATCGGAGAAACCACGGAAAACTACCGATCAGAGCAGCCGGCCGCTAGAATTCTCCTCCAGACGGCGACTGAATTCGACCTAGCTGAAAAGCTAGTATCGAAAATCCTGCCGCCGTCAGGACTCGAACCTAGGACCTCCCGGTCAGAGGCGCTGCAATGGCATCAGTTGATGCACTGAGTACCGCTCCCGGTTTCCTATCTTTTCATCTCGTAAACAGCATCTAGATACTCACAGAGGAATTCAGGAAAAAAATAAAGATTCATTAGTGGTGAAAAATTCGATCCGAAATATTTTTTATAGAATATTTGTTTGCATGCATCAAGGAAAACAAACAACGCGATTTTAAAAATATCAATTATTTATTACTTTTATTAATAATACTAGTGAATAAATAACGCCAATTAATTAATATCAATACTATTAATTTCTAACACTATTAAATAATAATGAATAAGTAATACTTAACAAGATTTGAATTCAAATGATCATGAGGACATCACAGTGAATAGTGTGTTTATGTGCTATTTTCATGTTACACAACTTTACTTGGACCATCATACTAAGTTTGTACTTTCTTTGCAAAGGAATATAACATCACTAAATAAAAACTTTTCCACGCAAAAAGTCCAAGAAATTATTAATGTCATGAATAATTTGCATGCTCTCAATATTTTTTTAGACAAACTGCATCTACAGATATATTGATTTCAGACTTTAATATAAAACTCTTCTAACAATGTAAGATTATTTTAAAATGGAAGATGTGAAACTTACCATTTCCATAGCCTGCGCAAAATTTGTCGCGGGTGAGAAAAGGTACAAACGATTCCGGAACCTCCTTTTCACACACTTCCCTAGATATGTATTTCAATGTAGCCATGCGGAGTTTTTCACTGTGCCTCATTGTCTCCGTTATACCCCAACCTAGAACCTGAAAAAAAAATTTCTCGAATTTTACATTAAAGAAAACTCGGAGCTATGAGCTAAATATGAGTTAAATATAAATTAGTCATTTCAGGTGAAAAAAACACACCACCGTTTTAGTCTCAAATGATCCTAATAATATTTTCATGGGAAAATCTTCGATTCTGCACATCAGTTTTTTGATGATTTCTCTTCTTCTATAACGTTCAGAAACCTTTGATTAAAGTATTAAAGTCATGAGGATATTTCTAAGTATTGCGGAAGAAAATATACTGAATGCTATGCTCTACCATACAATACATTAAAAGCTCTATATATCCACTTAGGTACTATCTTCCCAATGACACAACTCACTGGAAATCGAGCACCATCGCACACATACTATAAAACAACATAATCATAACAAACTTTACAATTCAGCTGAAATCTCTGAAGACCATCTTATCATTATCAACACACACAACTCTACAGTAAGTCATAAACCCTACATAAAACACATTACACCATCTGAAACAAGACCGTTCAAAGCTCTATTCACTCAGTGATTTTTTCCTCGCAATCCACTCCGTCCACGAGTTTATGGTTTGACCAAACCCTCAAGTCGGCCATCCCCAACAGTCATGTATCATACACAAACGTACACCGAATTTCTCGAAAGTTGAGCACGTATTTATTTATTTTACGTAAAAAAAACAGTTACAACTATATATAACGTGCAATGGGGAGAAGTGAATCCTGTGCATGTTTTCAAAATTCTGTGATCCCTGCAGTAAGTCATATACTACTTGAATTTTGAATTAATTAAAAAAAATCCACTCCCATGTAATAAAATCTATTTTCAAGGATAAATAAGCTTCGTCTTTCCTTCGTCAAGGAATAATACTTTCTGCCGCGGTATGGAAACGATAATTTGAATAACTATATTTCCCACTGAATTCTAGAAGACGTGCACAGATAATGAAGTTACAGTTATGTCCAGAAGCCAAACAAGGGGCCATCTCAGCATTTGCTCAATGGATCAGGGAAACTGGACGAAAAGCCTAATCGAGATGTTACACATTGAACCACATATTACTTACCAGCAGAGATCTTTATAAGAAAAAGGGTTCTCCAGTAATCAGTAACCTAAACTTGTGTCTTTTGATGTTGCATACCTCTCTTAATGATCCAACATGAGACGCGGGACCAAACAAAGAGCTATTGTCAAATCACCGTGTGACGTACCCATCAAAACTGAACAGTTCTCTCTAATTTCCCGTTGCACAGATCCAAACTAGTATTTCAAATTTAATAACGATTTTTACAACCAAACATTTGGATTACCTACGTGTAATGAGGGGGTCTCGGTGGGTGAGGGGATTGCTTACAGTCTCTGAACCGCCAGTGCAAGGGCTCGATCCCGTCTGAGGTGCCCAGATTTTCGAAAGTCGGCAAATCCACAGTAGCCATGTCGCACTTGTGGCATGTAGAAGAACCCTAGCGGCATGCCCGGCAAAATTAAATCCCTTCGACAATAACGGGACCCCACTTTCCCCCAGACAGTTCGGATTTAGTAACTGTTAGTTAGTTAATGCCGTGGCGAGACTCGGGTCATCAGGCCAGAGCTCTTCCGTCTGACCACGCAAATTTCGCGAGGTTCCTTTCACCATCTAGCGGAGAAAGGAGGTATTATCATGGGCGACGAAACAGGCGGATCTCAATTTTGCTCAGAGGCTTCTTTTAGGCTTGAGGATCTTTTACATGCAGTAAATCTACTGCATGGGACAGACGGCTTTACTTCCCCTCCGAAAGAAGGCGTACACAGGATTTTCTTGCCCTTAAAAATCCACGGCTTCGGTCGGGTTTGAACCTGCTAACTTAGGTACAACAGTCCAGTACGCTAACCGTTATACCGCCGAATCTGCATCTGGCGGACCGTCTGTGACTATCTGTGACCGCCATCTGGCGGAGAAAGTGAGAGTCATATCCCAGGTGCATGAGGGGATCGCCCGCGAGGCGCACCTGTTTGATTAGATCCCCAGATCCGTGTCGGAGGTAGGCTTTTAAAGAAGCCTGGGTCTAAAACTCAGAGAAGGCAACGGGAAAACACCTTGAGTATTTCCCCGGGAGCGGTAGCTCAGTGCATCAACTGATGTCCCTGCAGCGCCTCTAACCGGGAGGTCCTAGGTTCCCACTCCCCACGGCGGCAGGATTTTCGACACTAGCTTTTCAGCTAGGTCGAATTCAGTTGCTGTCTGGAGGAGAATTCTATCGGCCGGCTGATCTGATCGGTAGTTTTCCGTGGTTTCTCCGATCAACACCAGGCGAATGCCGGAGCAGTACCCTATCAAACGGGCCACGGACTGCGCGCGATCTGTGCTTTCTCTTCCTTGTCCTATCCTCTCCCCTTACACACACACACATACTTACACTAACATGCACTACACTATCACATATTCCGGGAGACCGGTCGGGAGCTTAGAGCTTCTCCCGGCTGGGGCGGTGCCCGCTGGTGGGAGAGTCCTGGTTAGGGGGAAACCCCACTAGCCGACGGTAGGTCGGCGCCGGATCTCGCCATCCAGCGGGAGAAGATCACCGCCAGCTCCCGCGAAAAAAACATGCACTACACAAACGGAACTAACGACCAAAGCAGTTGACGCGCCTGGAAACACGAAAAAATCAATAAATCAATCAAACCCTGAGTATTTCCTCTCAAGAAAACATCTTGGGTCACCTAACTTCCGTATATGGAAGATCGGAGCAAAGAAGAGGATGTGTAATGCGACGGTCATGTTAGTCGAAATTCGCCACAAAATATACAATATTTTTTCTTAACGCTGCAACTCCGGAAAGCGAGGGAGCCGGAAACGAGCAACGACGCCTGCAACCAGAGTTCTAGTCTTTCACTACTGAGGTCCGGATTCAATTTTCATCGATTCCCGTCGAATCTCATGTGAAATTTGTTCCAACAAGCGAGTTTGGCTGATTCAAGGCTAGTCTAACCCGTGCCCTATCCTTATTCCTTCCCAATTCTGGCCGCTGGGTAGTGACGCAGGAGCGCGTAGTAAGAGGCGCGTACGCGGAGATTCTACCTGGCTTGATGCTACCTCCTCTTGACAACCGACAGTCGAGGTGAGACAAACATAAAATACGCTACGTTAATGGGGGATTACTCCGCGCTCAACGCTCGACAAGAGGCGAAGAGACGCGTTGTGTCGATAAATGATGATAAGATTAAGAACGCAACAATTTAAAAAAAACAGCAACAAAAATTAGCGCGGTAGGCAGCTCAGGGATGAGGCTGGAAGGGGCTAACTCTACGTCTAGTGCGCTAGGAGGGCGCGACGACTCAAGGCCGCTCCACAATAGCCGGGAACGGGAACGTAAAGATAGTTAAAACCTGGACATCGCAGGCAGGCGTTCACAACACGACGGGAACGTGAAGTTGAACTGAACGGAAACGGGAAAGATGGTCAACATTATCTCAGCCGGGAACGCGAAGCCTCTCGACTCAATGAAAGTGCAGCAAATGGCGGCGAAGCTTTCCAGCTGATCGAGCGCGCCACAGGCGACACTGGTCTGAAGCGGAGTTGAGGGTGTAGGGCGATATTGAGGTTAGAGCGTGAATTTGCGAAGTTAGGGCTTGAGGCGGGGTTTGTTAGTCATTGTTGAGTTGAGTTATTTTTAGTAAATATAATATAATTATTTTTCTTTTCATATTAATATTTAGAATTAAAATTTCCCATTTTTTGTTTCGTTAAAGTACATTGGAGCCGTTTGTTTATTGACAAAATTTTAGTTTCTCGTAGTTGTTTTTTCCATAAGTTCGTAGTAGTTTTGGCATTCTTTGTACTTATAGTTATATTTTCTAATTAATATGCTTTCGTTAAAGTATTTTTTATTCATAGCAGCTCACGCAAACACATCAGACAGCTGCAATGCAAAGAGTAACACAATAGTATAGCTAGAAGTGCTTTGGTTTCGGCAACTGATTCTTAAAGTTCTCGTTTTAGCCGTTACTGGTTCATAGCGCTGTTCCTCTTCCCGTTAGCGTTTATAGTGAAGCGCACGTACCTCCCGTTCCCGTTCACGACTTCGCCTTCACGTTCCCGTTCCCGTTCGCGGACTATTGTGGAGCGGCCTTCTCGCTGCTGGCACACGTCGCTACCACAGCGACATAACCTCCTGAATCAGCAGCCTTCGTCGCTACTGATATAAAAACGAACACAATAGAAAATTATGACTAAACGTCTTGGATCTCACCATCACATCCAGTACAGGACTAACATGAATTTAATGTATTCAGAAAACCGTTCCACACAGACAATTATTCACACTTCAAAGTATCCCTTGAGGCAAACACGCTTCCTTCTGCGATATGGTTCGTATTTATTTTCAATTAACACCACTAAATATACTGCAAGAATGAACGGCTACGACAGTATGACAAACTATTAACCAGATTAATAATGTCAGAGCGAAGTCGCCCACCTTTTCACGAGAAGGCCTGGGTTCAATTCCTGGACAATCTCCTGTGAAATTTGTTTCAACAAAACGAGTTTGGCTGCTTTACAAGGGCCAGTCCAACCCCCTATGAAGTGTCCTAAACCTTACCCCTATCCTAATTCCATCCCCACACAATTCTGGCCGCTGCGTTGTAACGCAGGGGCGCGTAACAGGAGGCGCGTACGCGAAGATGCTACCTGGCGGTCCTCTTGACACTGATTGCGACAAGACGTGATGGATATGACATATTGTTAATGGAGGATTACTCCCAGGCTGTTCTTAATAGAGGATTACTCCCAACGCGCAAAGTGCTCAACGCCCTCCAAGAGGTTTACGTCAATGCAAACGCAACAAATAAAAAACTCCATATAATTTTACATCCAATAAAGCATTTTTCTTCTTTCTAATTGCACTAGTCCTCCCAGGAAAACCCCAAATATCAAAATTACGTATATTATCTCTAGAAATATTCATATGAGAAGAATTCATGGTCCCATTAAAAGTGAACAAAAAAGGTGTGCGTTCAATTGTGAGAGCCACTGCACGTCTCAATAGTGAGCACAACTTGAGGCTCAAATTAAATAACGACTTGTGGAAAACGTTTCAAATGGCGTGCCCAACGCGGGGCAAAGTATAGGATAAATACAATGTGTATAAATATTTTTATGCCCCTATATACTTTTGGCAACGTAATTTTGATGGGTTTCTAAGAAACTTAAAATGTTTATATCTTGGCACACAATACACTTATGCCTTTCATCTACTTTCCCTGAAATTAAAAACTGAATTAAATTAAATATGTACGTGTTCATACGATGAAATTATAAAGATTAATTTCATATCATTCTAAAAATTGATATAAGTCATTTCAATAAAAATATTTTTTTTGTAAATATCGGTACTACTGTGATAGGATGAATCCATCTCAACAAGACCGTTAACTTGATGATACGAGATATGACAACGTATAAAGTAAATTAACAAATCATTCGTACCCTTTTTTACTTTTTTATTTAAAAAATGTACATTTCTAAATAAAAAATACCAGTGTTACTTACAGTTCCTGTTTTTCCAGGAGAGAAAAATCGTTCATATTCATTATCATTATCCACACAAATTGGTCTTACTGTTATTTTCATTTCAAAGGGGTTCTTCAGTACAATTAGAGCAATATCATTCGCCCAATTGTTCTTTTTTCCGAAACCATTGTGTATAATTACTCTCTCGATCTGAAAACAAAGGCTTGTAAAAGGCGTTACGAAATGTGAACAAAATTGTACACTCGTAGGATTACTTCGTAATGCAAACCTCTCGTTTTTGAACATTGTCTCTCTCGTCGTTGTGGTTCCATTTTGAATAATATTTTCCCGCTGCTACTTTAAAACCATTGACGCTATACGGTTTTTCTTCTTCTAAATTCCAGAAACAGTGAGCAGCTGTAAATTCAATGTCGCATTTAAGTGAAATTATGAAGAAAGGCTATTTCCATCCTTCCATAATTTAGGCGTTTTGTATGATTGTAATGTTTTCTCGTAGTTATCTTTACTATTTTCAAGGTTTCTGCTGGAAAATTAATAGATAAATAAGTATCAAATGTAGTGTATCATCCTTTAAGCTGTTACTGACAGTTCCGACAAAAATTGGTATTTAGTACTGTTTAATAGTCATGAATAGTGAAGACTTTCATGTAAATCAGAATTTTACTATTTTATTACAGTTTCATTTTTTATATATGTTTCATAACACTCATTTGAAAATTGTAAACTTTATCCGCATACTTTTAAATATTTGTTTTGAAAAACGTACGCTTAATGCATATTTTTACCATATTTTATGGATCATTTAGTGTACTACTAGCTACATGCTTCTAGGATTTTTGCATAAATAATGCCAGAATTCAAAGAAATGCCTTTGTTTGCATATTCCTAGAATCTGAGATGGAATGATAACATTTTAAAAATTCTCTCAATTTTGGAAGAAAATAAATCACGAATTGACTATATGTAATGTCTCATTCATATTGCCATGCATCCAAGGACGTCGTCTGACATTAAGTAGTACATAGTTATTGTAAAAGGGTGGCGTTATAGTAGAAGGAAAATTCGTTTGTGGAGAAGAGATTCCCAGAAGATGATGTTAATATTATTTGGAATTTTGAAGTGTGAGGTAGTAGTACAGCAAATTTCGTTCTTTAAGTGTGGTGCTATAATGTTTGCTTACGTACAAAGGTAATTTTCAGTAAAAAAAATTACATATATATTATTGATGAAAATTTGAAGAAATAGTTGATTGTACTCCGCCACAAGCTAAATTCCAGAAAAGGAGTAAAATACAAGCATTTTATATTGCGTATTTAATTCATTTTTACCCTTAATAGGGCATGTTTGGATAATGTACGTTTTGATGCGTACATATTTTAGAAGTTTATACAGTACGAAAATCCTGAGTTAAATAATGAGATTAAGTGAAGTAAGCAGTAGATATAATTGTATTATTTGCAGTTATGTAAAGAATGCTTTACTTGATAACACAATTTAACTTTCTCGCTACTGCTTACGCAATGCTGCGGGGAAAACTGCGAATTTGGGGCTGAAAAACTCTTCTTGCTGGGCACTGGTTACATAATATGTTAAATACAGTTACTAAGTATAGAAAAAATAACTAACTCATAGTGTAGACAGAATCCATGTTTTTTGGGTTTTTAATACCGAAAATCGATTGCCGGCAAAACGTCTGTCTGTCAGTCAGAGAACAGCCGCATGGTTCTAAAACTAACAGACCATTTTTCGCAGATTAGCTCGACGCCCAACTGTCACTACATCATCTTCCATTCTCCTTCTTGTTAATAATATTATCAGTGCCCGCTATTAAAAACTTTGGTATATTTTCTCCCTGAATCTCCTTTCTCGCCCCTCCCCCCTTTCGGACTGTGTCAAACTCATCCTTGACTTGTACCGCTCATTGCCTTACTCATTCACTTTCCTTATTCACCGACCAGAACTCGCAACAAAGCTAGACAAGGGTGAAATTCACAAATTGAAAGAAACCGGCACTCTGATGGAGGAAGATATTGAATCAAGTATAATCATTACTTCTCTCCTGTTCCTGATTGTGTTACATTTCAAAACAGAAAATCGCAAAAACATTTGTGATCATCGAATTTGTGTATAAAGAATACATGGTCGCTCGGCTTGAGGCCACATGATCATTTAAAAGAGGTAATATTTACACATTTTTTTAAAATCTACAGGTTAAAAAAGGGCAAGTAATGAAAATGACCGCTTAATGCGGACGGTCGTTTCTGGAGATTTCACCGTAACCTTTTGATCATGAAGCTCTGTGGACTACATCGGGGTCAATCTTACTACTCAAATGCTGCTAATAAGCTGCAGGTAGAAAAATCTGAATAGTCAAATATTACTATTTCGCTTCAAGTTCGCCAACAGCAGATTTAGGAATTCGCGACACGCCCTATCACATCTAGATACACTCCCAACGTGGCTTCTTGGGGCTCTACAGTGGCCATGTGTATGAAGCTCATGGGTGGTCAGTGGTGATGATATGCAATTGCCGACCAAACCGTGTGGCGCAATCGCACTTCAAGAACAGTAACTGTCACTGATACCTAACGCATGGTAACATCATGTCCACCAACGAAAAGAGAAGTTTTCCAGGCACATCTAGTGATTAGGGAGTGGGTACAACCTTAAATCAAAATTTAATGCAGGACTAGTGAAAGGATTTTTCTTCGCGATTCAGTTGTCCTATTGCTGACATCAGGTCACGAACATATAGATTCTGACTTCTCGTCCTTACACCGCTATCAGTGAACTTAAAGAGAACTAAGAATACATATTCGAATGCTTTATTGAGTTTTTTAAGTGATGAAAAACAAAAATAATACTTTGTCATTTGAATTTTAAATGTATCTATTTTTACAAAAATACAGGTCAGCAACTGTCATTAAACTGAACTTAATTATTTTTAAAAAATAATGCATTTATTTTCCATTTATGAACTGGAAATCGGAACCGAAAGATGGTTCAAAGAACCAGGAGGCTCAGAGAAAAAGAGGGGCCTGGGACAGTAGATCTACGGGAAATCCTTATTTCAAACAAAAGCCCCTCCCTCAATAAATAAACAGAATTAATCTCTCCATGGAAAATAAATAACTTATAGGGATTAATTTAAATTAGAAGCAACACAATTTTTATGTGTTACTGTGTCAATTAAGTCGGGGTCTAATGCAGGTTGCCCCATCTGCCCCTCTGGGAGCCACTGCAAATTACAGGTGCGTTGGCAGTATGCTTTGTGGCTTTATCTTTCTGAAAACGAACATTTCACATTTGATTCCAATCAGTCTTTGTAATTTCGGTTACATATAAAAAAGTTTTTTATCATTACAATCTAACGTAGTGGAGTGGCTTTTCGTGAATGTTACTAGGATTTTCAGGGGCCGGTAACGAAGGTTTAGCATATTGAGCTCGGTTGAGATGAAAATGAGTTTCATCGCTAACCATTAAAATTTTATTTTTATTTTTTCAACACTTTGCCAACGGATCAATTCAATTTCACTTGATATCGAGGCACCACATTTCACGTTTCAATGATTCTTGATCACAAATTCGCATGACGTACCGCATGATTTCGGCATAAGATGGTCCCATCAGAGCTGTTTGTAACGAAAACAGTGTACGTAAAGTAAAAAGTTAATTTTCGGCATTCAAAACAGTTTTTGACAAACGTATATAACTCAAGAAAATTTGACAAAATAGTTAATTGATCGCTGCAACGAGCTATAATCCAAAGATGGATAAAATACAACATTTTAAGTGTGACTTTTGATTATTACCATGTATCGTACCATCAAAAATTTACAATTAATCGTGCATATTTGGTTATTTATAAGAATTGTTAACAATTAAATAAGGTTTTTTGATTCGAATCATGGTCAATGTCAATTTAAGAGTTGAAAGCTGGAAAATCATTTAACATTAAATTTTTTCGAAATGATTAATTTTAGTAAATGGCATACATTAATCCATGCAAAAAATAAATCCATTTAAGGATTAAAATCAAGGAAGTGTTTTTTTTATTTTTGAAAAATGCCGTCGGGTTACCATTTTCACTACTGTAATAGCAACCACATTCTTACCAGTCACAACGATGCGTTCTGATATAATTGTGCCGCCGCAAATATTGATATCATTTCCAGAAATCCATCGATACACGCCCACATGCCAAGGAAATTCTCCATGTTGAGCGTCACTTCCACCAGCAATCCTAGGTAATCTTCTGGGGTTACGTTCACCGCATTCTGAAAATTAAAATATAAACCTAACATATATGAACAGAATTCCTTTGGAATTTGAGAGATCATAATATCTAATTACTAGAGACTAAATTATATGCAAGCGTTTTTTTGAAAAATATGCGCATACTTTTTGCAATTTTGTTTCTAAAATATACATGGCAAACGGAAATTTATGCCAAATTACATGCAAATATGCAGGAAATAAAACTTCAGGAAATATGGATTAAAAATTAAAACAAGTTTATTAATAATTTAGCTGCGTAGTAGATTTATTATTAAGTAATACTAATAATGCAATTATAAATAATACTATTAATGATAGGTTACATGTGAATGTCTTCGCCGGATAGAAGTATTTGCGAAACATTTTCCTATATTGTCATGGTTCCTATTATCCTTATCTCCTATCACAATAACAATATTATATTTCCATCAATCTCTTCCAAGATATTGGATACCATTATCCTATTTTACTAGCTCGTCGTAATAATAGGAAGCCACATCAACGAATGTATATCCGTGGGTACGCAGAACCGGCCCATACGGGAAACCGTAAATAACACTATTATTATTGTAGGGACTAATTCTCATTAATTAAAAATAAAAATCTGAAATTGGTTTCCATAGTTAAATAACGACAACTGCGTTTAATTCCTTGTAATTATTTAAATGATTACTTTAGCCAAAGAAAATACAACAATCACAAATATTTTTTTAAGTTAACGACACTGCTAATTAATACTAAATATTTTGAATTACTTTCTTTAATTTATTATTGGTGCACCTTCCGAAATTTACTATACTATTACTCATTATTGGATCCATTTAGCGTTGCTTCCAACCACAATCTCACAATTTTTGTCCTACAATGTATTTTAAATTTGGTCTTGCTACACAAACAAAAAAAAATTCAAAAAGTTTTATCACTTCCCTTTTTGGAGTAGCTGCTGCTGTACACTCACGGCCCCATCAGTTTCCACAAACCTTCTTGTGACCACACATTCCCATTCCATCCATTTTCTTCATGAATAACTTAGCACCATGCCTCTGACAAAATTGTATATTAGAATTCACGGTGCCTACCACCCGTCTCCGTCCGTGTCTTACGACGGCTAATCATTCTCTGACGACCCTCAACGTTTTCGAAGCGCTTCCTTAAAAAAAAAAAGTCGACGGTTCTCCTTACGCTGTTTATCCTTTCCATTTTCAATTCCCATCTACTAATTACACACAACTAAATGTTTTAGAAATTCGTATCATTCCGAAACGTCCATATATTGTTGTATTTTTTGACTCGTACACGAATATTCTTTCAATTTCTAAATGCGATTTCTCGCCGCTCGTCATGCTTCAAAAACACTTGACGGCGCTCTCCTCCCATGGCTCCATTACTAAAAAATGTTTATAATGTTTCTTTTTGCATGACGGGATCATTACAGTTTTTCAAATTATTAACCAAAAAATTACTTCTCTTATGTGTGTACATATGATTGTAAATTGAAAATGTTCTTTCAACATCTACCTAAGTTATTGGGCATTTTTTTAATCGTGCCATTAAAGAAGATAACATATTTAGACCAACAATGGCTCCAGTGGGAACCTATTTCTTGTTGCAACCTATTTGAACATTGTTCTTGATGCAAGAATTGAATAGACGGAATTTTGAGATCTTCTTTTTTCTCGATGACATCATTGGCGTCCCAAGAATGGAACAAACGAAATCGACTTACTTCTAACAAGTTAAAACTCCCCTGCAATTTACGAGTCCGATTTCTTTAAATAGTGACATTTGACACATTGTAAAAAACGTGTAAATGCACTTACCTGAAAAATATACAAAATATACGTGCATATGCTATTTGCATATAATCCGGTCTCTACTAATTACTAATCCAAATTACTAATTTCTTATGGACGCAGAAATTGAAAGAAAACAACCCAGACAATGGCAATTTCAGAGGTGTCTATGGCTTTGTTGCACACCAAGGAACCCAGGAGAAATTCCAAAACAATAAAACATACAGATTTTTACTAAAAAAATGCAAATACTAGACTTTGGTTGTTGTCGATTTGTCATCCTACGTGTTGTAACTATTTTCTCGTATACAGTGCGTCACTACTTTCAACACCGCAGACTGCAGCGCCTCTGACCGGGAGGTTCTAGGTTCGAGTTCTGACGGCGGCAGGATTTTCGACACTAGCTTTTCAGGTAGGTCGAATTCAGTCGCTGTCTCGAGGAGAATTCTAGTGGCCGGCTGCTCTGATCGGTAGTTTTCAGTGGTTTCTCCGATCAACACCAGGCGAATACTGGAGCAGTACCCTAACAAACGGGCCACGGAACGCGCGCGATCTTTCCTTCCTCTTCCTTGTCCTATCCTCTCCCCTTACACACACACACACACACACACACTAATATGCACTACACTACCACATATTCCGGGAGACCGGTCGGGAGCTTAGAGCTTGTCCCGGCTGAGGCGGTACCCCGCTGGTGAGAGAGTCCTGGGTAGGGGGAAACCCCACTAGCCGACGGTAGGTCGGCGCCGGATCTCGCCATCCAGCGGGGAAAGATCACCGCCATCTCCCGACAAAAAACATGCTCTACACTAACGGGACTAATGACCAAAATAGTTGACGTGCCCGAAAACACGAAGAAACCAAACCAAACCAAACCAAACACCGCAGAAGTCATGCGCTGTTTCAGAAGAGAGAATTTTGCTGCTCCAAGACCTCATTTTCCATAACCACGATACGAGCACTCTCGTTGCTGCAGACCATTAGTTTAATAAATCACTAACAATTTATAAAACTTTAAAAATTAGACCTCCTGTACAATATATCGTTTATTCAATATTAAACAACAAAGGAAACCAGTTAAATCCCCACCCTTTATCCAGTCGGATAATAATACTCAAAACCAAACCTTGTAGTGAACTTATGCCCCAAAAAGAGTATCCTCTAACTCCGGCCAGTGGGTCGGAGTGTGTCGAAAAGTGTCGGTGCGTAACCTACAGCAAAGTATTTTCCATTTTCAGTGAGGGAAATGACATACGTCTATATGTTGTGCTACCAGGCAACACAACATGCAGCCCTGCTACATACAAGCGAAAGTGTTACCTGACAATGGTCGTGTCTCTTGGTCATACTCATTTCTACGTGCCCCCAATAATTGGATGTATAGTATACTGTAATCGGCAACTGTAATAGGTAAAGCCTGTTATACAGTTTCAAAATAAATAAATAAAAAAAAATAAAATATGACGTGACATTCGCTCGTAAAATAACCCGCACATCTATTCTCAGCCTGAGCTAGTAGTCCATCAACTAGTATAGTGTAGCGTCACGTTGGCGGCCGTGGGTGGGAGGAGGAGCGGAAGTATCTCATAGTTGCGGGCTGAATAGCCTTGGCCACGGCGTTGGGAATATTTAGACCAAGTGGACGCCAGCTTGACCTGGAAGGTCACGTGGTAGACGTGAGCCTCCCTCCTACACCGAGGACGGTCACGTGACGGCAACACTCTAGGTATAAAATCGAGCCGACGAGCTCACACGGGGGTGTTTGTTTCGGAAACCTCGCGCTATGCGCAAAACTTTACGCCCAGGCTGGAGCGTGTCGTGCCTCTTGCGCGGGTGACGAGGTCACAGTAGTGGCGCGGGAGTAGCGTCAGAGGAGCGGGCCTCCTAGCTATGGGGGTATCCACAGGGAAATACTCAAATGTGTGTAGTTTCGGAGCAGAATTTAGTTATTGTACATACGTGTAAATCAACTTGTACATACTTGTAAAGTCTGTGGATTTTTCTCCATGACGCCACAATAGGCTACGTTGATAATCTGCAATTTAAAAGACGTGTCCCTTCTAGGCTTTTCAACGTTCCAAGTTATGTATTCCCAGGTTCACTTTAATACGTGAAGTCTCACTGATGCTCAGAAACGACATCTTTTTTGTACGCTTCATATGAGTGAGACAGGTGTCCTTTCTCAAACAATATAGAATCTACTCCCGTAAATGAAAGGATAGTTTGCTTTGTACAAGTTTTCTTTGGGTCATAGTCAGAAAATTTATAAATTCTTTACCTCTCATTTGTCCAATCTATACTGTTCCACAAAAAGCAATCGAAGATCTATGTAATTGAAGAGTGCCCTAAATTCTTAAATTTTTAAAAAATTAAATTTAACCTTCCCCCATCCCCAAAACAGGCAAATTTTGTAAAAATACAAAACTTTTGCTTGAAATCTAAATAGTATAGTACTTTTATTAAATGTGTTACTAAATCACTAGGCAAAGTCAAACATCGAGGAAAGGCAATCACAAGCAATTCAAATAGAACAAGAAGAATTTAATAATGGAAGAAAATATCAAAACTTGTTTTTTCACGGTGGTTTCTTTACTTTCCACACTGTATTTTCAACGAATTATTGTATGTAATGTGAACAAAATTACTATGTGCATGTTGCTAATGACCTTGTTGTTGATGTGACAACTAATAAAGTCAATAAGTAGTAGTAAATAAGTAGTGAATGAAACATACTTGGCTCACATGGAGTTATTTCTCGAGACCACTTTCCATTTGGCTGGCATCTAATAACAAAACGTGAAAGTTGTTTTATGTGCGTGTAGAAAAATCCACACTTGACATCTGCTTCAGTTCCAGGAACCATAGGTTGATCACAGTCAACTTTCGTACCGTTCACTTTGCATTCTATTTCCCTTGATGGATCTGTCAATGCCGGGCACACCACTGTAAGATAATTTTCGTTTAGTTTTTGTTGTATATTCAGAAGTTTCATTATATTATAAATACTATTGTTATATACTATTATTATAAATATAATTATTATATTTAATATATATAATAAATATAATATATAATATATTATATTTATATAAATTATTATCAATATAATACTATGATTATAAATACTATTACATGTATTATGGCTCGTACGAAATGAAATTAAGTAAAACATGAGGTTTCTACTAAAGTTTATGGTAAAAGGGGAGATTAGAAGTGGAAGAGAGATTAGTTGTACGTTGTGGATGTATAGATTTTGTGAATGTATATATTTTGTGATGTATAATTTTGTGAATGTATAATTTTGTGAATGTAAGATTTTGTGAATGTAAGATTTT
Organism: Teleogryllus oceanicus; assembly: GCA_964035755.1. Classification (NCBI taxonomy): domain Eukaryota; kingdom Metazoa; phylum Arthropoda; class Insecta; order Orthoptera; family Gryllidae; genus Teleogryllus; species Teleogryllus oceanicus. The sequence continues at coordinate 225,796,715 of CAXIVR010000002.1, read as the reverse complement.
GTGAATGTAAAGATTTTGTGAATGTAAAGATTTTGTGAATGTGGAGATTTTGTGGATGTAAAGATTTTGTGAATGTGGAGATTTTGTGAATGTAAAGATGTGTGTATAGGAGAGGTGTATGTATATGTGTGCGCGAGTGTTTCTCAATGGCCCGTGATACCGAGCGACAACTTTCCCTGTCCATATTCAGAATTTGGATCACATAAGACTCTCCCTCGCATGCGCGCGCAGTTCATCAGCCTTACCTGGCGAACACCGAGGAAACGGCGCGGTCCAGCCGCCCTCGCACCCAAACACGTTCACTCCCGAGAGCACAAAGCCCCGGTTGCAAGTGTAGTTGAGATACACGGAGCGCACGGTGTCTCCCGGTACGGGTTTGCAAGCCGGAGGCCTGCACCCGCTGACCACATACTGACCGTTCTCCGGCTGATCTGGAAGCTTGCAGCCGCATTTGTCAGGATTTTCATCAGAACCATCCGCACAATGATGTTTACCATCACAGTACCCAGACTTGTCTATACATGCGCCGTAATCACATCTAAACGACTCTCTGGGGCATCTGTGTAATGTTGGATATTAACAAAATTACCTAAGCGACTCAAGAACAGCTTTTCTTGGTAGAAAATAAGTCATTTATACGCACGGTATATTCCCGCAGGAGGTACTGCTTTCGTCTGTACCGTCATCGCAATGCTTAATTCCGTCACAAAGGTGAAATCTCTCAAAACATGCGCCTGAATTACATTGTAATTGGTTAAGTCTGAAAAACAAAAACCAGGACAATGTAAATATGCGGCTGATCGGAATTGTATAGAAAGAGTCAATTACAGCGAAAATGTCAATTCCAGTGTGTTCTACATTATGTAGTAAACAAGATTTTTGAGACGTACTTTATTATTGCATAGCAGTTTATTCTCCATTTTTTATTCCATGAGTGCAGTGTTTTTAATAAATCGAAACGCTATATTTTTAACGAGGAAATGGTAATACCAAACTCAACAATTATGATACATAATTATATTGTTAAACTTCTGTGTCCTTCTGACTTACCGTGCCGAAATCCACCCAAGAGTTAAGAGGACCTCAAACACCGACCACATATTTTACATTCGGAGAAGCTGGAGGAAATGTTACACAAATTTTACTTTCTCGCTATCGCTTACGCAGTATAAAGAGAGTTATTTAATACCGCACGAGAAAACGGTGACTTTTCGGCAGCAAACTCTTATTACAGGGCCCTGGTAACGAAAAAGAGATAAAACCAGTGGCTAAATTTTTAATTAAATCCTCTAACACTTGGTGCAGCCGGAATCCACGTTTTGTAGGTTCTCGATACCGAAAAATCGCATGATGGCAAAACGTGTGTCTGTGTATGTGTCTGTTCTGTGTCTGTGTCTGTGTATGTGTCTGTGTATGTGTCTGTGTATGTGTCTGTGTATGTGTCTGTGTATGTGTCTGTGTATGTGTCTGTGTATGTGTCTGTGTATGTGTCTGTGTATGTGTCTGTGTATGTGTCTGTGTATGTGTCTGTGTATGTTGTATTGTGTTATGTGTCTGTGTATGTGTCTGTGTATGTGTCTGTGTATGTGTCTGTGTATGTCTGTATGTGTCTGTGTATGTGTCTGTGTATGTGTCTGTGTATGTGTCTGTGTATGTGTCTGTGTATGTGTCTGTGTATGTGTCTGTGTATGTGTCTGTGTATGTGTCTGTGTATGTGTCTGTGTTGTGTCTGTTGTGCTGTGTCTGTCTGTGTCTGTCTGTGTCTTTTTTTTTAATATTCCATCCTCCCCGCGGAACCGCCGTTAGGCATTACATCACGGGGAGTGGATTAGAGTGGCTTAGTCACAAGCCACTTCTCTTCGTCAAAACGTAGGAAGGATCAAACGAGGATCAATCGACTTCCCTTCTTTCCCTTTCTATTCTCCTGAGCTCAGCTATTATGGTCTGCGCATATGAGCTGACCGCATCCCAGTTGGTTTCTGAGGCGAGCATGCACCCAACCATTGCTTCGGGTGTCAGCGGGTCGATCCCGAGCATACTCATAACGTGCCGTCGCTGCAGATGGAATCGCGGGCACTGGAAGAACACATGCTCGACGTCTTCGACAGCAGGTTCACATAATGGACAGAATGGGGTATCCTCCAGCTTGAACCTGTGGAGATATGCCAGAAAGCATCCGTGTCCAGACAACAGCTGTGTCAGAAAATTTACTTCGCCGTGTTTACGGTTGATCCACGGTGCAATGGAGGGAATCATGCGGTATGTCCCTCTTCCTTTAATGGACTTGTCCCATCGATCCTGCCATTCGAGCAGTGTTGTCGAGCAGTCTGGGTTCTCCTCTTCTTTGTGATATCGCCTCCGTCTTTCCTGCGCCAAGATATCTACAGGAAGCATCCCCGCGATGACGCACACTGCATCGTTTGATCACAGTGCGGAATGCAAAGCTACCCGCAATGCTGATAACCTGTACACTGACGTCATCCTCGGATGTAACTATTTATCGACATGGAGTTGGCCATACTGGGGCTCCATAGAGCAAGACGGACCTCACAACCAAGGCCAGAAGCTTCCGTTTCTCCTGACAGGGCCTATGTTGGGCATTAGTCTCGACAATGCTGCATTAATTACCGCAGCTTTACTGCTGGCGTACTTCAGGTGGTCAGCAAATGTCAGACGGGCGTCAATCATGAGACCAAGATATTTGATCGACGGCTGCGATGCAATATGGTGGTGTCCGACTTTGAGAGTGATGGTTCTCTCTTTTTCCTGCTAGTGACTAGGATAGCCTCAGTCTTGTGCTCGGCTAACTGCAGCCCTGAGGACTTCAACCACTGACTAACAATAGCGATTGCTTCGTTGCAAATATACACAATTTCCTCAATGTACTTTGCAACGGCGACGATAGCAATGTCGTCCGCGAAACCAATAATACTGGTTCCTTCTGGGAGGGGAAGCTGAAGAACCTCGTCATACATCACATTCCATAATGGTGGACCCAATACCGACCCTTGCGGGACACCAGCCGTGATATTATGTACCTTCGGCCCATTATTTGTATTGTAAATCAGGGCTCTATTACTCAGATACTCGGCCACAATCTTCCTCAGGTACGTTGGCACATTAAATCTGCGGAGAGCTTGGTGAATATTACTCCACCTGGCCGAGTTGAATGCATTTTAATATCTAACGTAACGACAGCACAGTACTGTTTTGGGCCTCTCTTCCATCTACTTCCTCCAATTGCTTGTCGGGCGGTGTTAATGACAAGCTGGACTGCGTCAACAGTCGAGCGGGCTCTGCGGAAACCATATTGATTTTCTGAAAGACCTCCTCCCTCTTCCACAGCTTTTTCTAGTCTGGTACTAATAATTTCTTTCCAGAACCTTGCCAGCTGTGTCAAGCATGCACAATGGCCGGTATGATGATGGATCTTCGGGAGATTTATTCCCCTTAGGGAGGAGCACCAAGCGCTGTTTTTTCCATCTTTCTGGATACACCCTTCCTCAAGCACGAATAATAAAGATCCACAAAGATGTCGGTGTGAGCGAGTATCGCAGTCTTGAGGGCAATATTGGGAATGTTATCCGGTCCGGGAGCCTTTGTGTTGCCGATTCTGCTGATTGCGTGCAGAATTTCTTCTTGCGTGACTGGAGGAATTATTTCTAGCTCAGATAACGCTATATTAACTGAGTCACCGGGGTGGCTCGGGAATAGGCTGTCACAATTCTGAGCAGCATCTAGGGCAAGTTGGAGAACGTAGGTGCCGCTGTCTTAACCTACACATGACCGTCTTGTACGGCTCCCCCATGGATCCTTTTCCACCTCGTCCACACAGGCTTTTGGAGCATAAGCGTTTGCTCTTGCGATCTCATCTTCAACTGGCTTCGAGCGAGTTTGTATTGCTCTTGCAATTGAGAAAAGTTGTCTCTGTCACGAGCTCTCTGGTACTGTCTTCTGGCTCGAAGGCACCTCCGTCGTAATTGGGCGATTTCCTCAGTTCACCAGTAAACTGGTGAACGTCGAGAGATCGCCCCGTCTGACATAGCCGCATCACAGGCTTTGGTTATCCATTTCATCACCTGCCCAGCTTTGTCATCTGCGGTACCTGTTGGCACTATCGTCTCCAAACATTGTCGGAAAACTTCTTCGTCGAACGTTTTTGCATTCCACCCAGCTGGCTGATATTTCGGCACAAAATTATCCCTCCGCTGATTTTCACCTCGTACAAAGTGCCTGGTGGTCACTAGGGTATAGTGTTCACTAACTCTCCAGAACACTCCCATTCTCAAAGATTATCTGACATGAACGTCAGATCCACAACAGATCCCACGCCCTCGGCGGAAGGTATGTATGTCTCCTGTGTTGGCAAGCTCTACATTCAGAAGGGAGAGGGATGCCAGAACTGCTCGACCTCGCTCATTAGTGGACGAACTACCCCACTCAACCGCCCAGGCGTTGAAATCTCCAGCTATCACCAAGGGGCTTCGTCCTCTTGCGTCGTACACTAAGCGGTCAAGGAACTGCTCAAACTCGTCAATTGTCGCGTTTGGTGAGGCATAACAGCTGTATATGTAAACGCCGTTGATTTTTACCCAGACAAATCCAGCTCCGGGTCTCGTCATTGCCTTGCTGGAGTGTGTTTTCCACAGGCCTAGATTGCCGCCTGATTGTGAAGGTCAGATACCCACGCTGTATCTTCACGGTTAGTATACTGCTCGCATACTATTGCTAAATCAGCCTCCCATTCCCTAACCGACTGTGCCAGGATATCCTGGGCGACTGCGCAATGGTTGAGAATGAGTTGTATAATTCTCATTTTCTATCCGTTATTGCTTTCTGGTACGATGGACACCTGCTGCACCCAGTAGCATGTCTGCCTTGTTTCCCCTTTTCATCACAAAGCAAGCACTTTGCGTCATTTGTGCATGACAAAGCAAGGTGATCATCACCACCACAATTCATGCACAAGTTGGACCGGTCATGTGTGTTTTACATCCTTTTCTGAGGTGTCCAAAATCCAAACATCTGTAACACCCCAGGGGGACCTTCTTCTCACGCAGAGTGCAGTACACCCATCCTATTCTTATTTTACCGATGGCCAACAATTTGTTAGCCACCGCAACAGGAACGCTGATTATTGCTACCTGTGTTCCACCATAGGATGGTCTTAGGGATTTGACCACAGTAGCTGGGAGATCACTGGCTTCGGGAAGTTTGTCCACCAGAGCCCTATGCACTTCCTCTTTAGTTGTGACCTCATCCAGGTCCTTCACCTGAATAGTCACGGTGTGAGTGAGAGTCCTCACATCAGCGTCCGATCCAAACACCTTCTTTACAGAGGACTGAAAATCTGTAGTTTGCCCTCCGGCAGACCGCTTCAGTTGCAGAAGGAGATCGCCGCCAGCTGTCTTCCGGATGTGCGTGACATTCTCGCCCAGATCTTTAAGCTCAGGGTCAGTTTTCATTTTTTAAGGATGTCCTCGTACGACAGCGCGTCGTCCTTCTTCTTGATCATCAGGGCATCTGGTCTGGTGGCCTTTTCAGGTTTTAGAACGCTTAGCGTTCTCTTACGAGTGACCACTTGTCACTCGGCTCTTCTCGTGCCACTTCGGGATCTTCTCGTGGTATTTCCGCAGAAGGTATTTCTGCCCGGATTTTATCTCCGTTTTTCGCAGACTCCTTCCTTACCTTGGGCACCTGGGGTTCCGGTTTCGCGAAGGATCGCTTCTCGTTACTAGTACACCCGCAGCCACCTTCTCAGGGGACGTCTGAGTGCACTCTTCCTTCCCAGTAGTTTTTTACCAGGATCGGTCTGGGGATTTCCTTTGCAGTGCTACCTTCCCAAAGTGCGTATGGGTCGAATACGCCAATTTTTGTTCACCGAACTGTCTCACCATGTTTCAGGTGTTGAGGTGGCGAGGTTTTGGGGCAGCTTGAGTGGCGGGTTGTAAAAAAGGGGGGGTTTGTTGGGTTTGGGTTTTTAGCGGGCCCGGGGCTGAGGCTGAGGCGCCGCCCAGGTTGGCGCGCAGGGCCCGGGGGGCAGCGCGGCGGCTGCTGCAGGGCTGCTGCTGCTGCGGGTTTGCTGGGGCCGCAGGCTGCTCAGGGCCGCGCAGGACGTCTGCGAGTGCACTCTTCCTGTCCCAGTGTTTTGTCTGCACTGAGGATCTGGTCTGGTGATCCTCCTTTTTGCAGTGCTACCACTCTCTTAAAGTGCGTATGGATCGATACGCCAGTTTCTTGATCTGTCCATGAACTGTCTCTGCATGTGCTGTCGTGTCTGCCGGTGTCTGTCGCGTGTCTGTCGTGTCTGTCAGCTGTCTGTCGTGTGTCTGTCGTGTGTCGTCGGTGTCTGTCGGTGTCTGTCAGTGTCTGTCGGTGTCTGTCCGTGTCTGTCGTCTGTCAGTGTCTGTCGTGTCTGTTCGGTGTCTGTCGTGTCTGTCGGTGTCTGTCAGTGTCTGTCGAGTGTCTGTCAGTCGTCTGTCGGTGTCTGTCGTGTCTGTCTGTCTGTCAGTGTCTGTCTGTCGTGTCTGTGGTCTGTCGTGTCTGTCTGTCGTGTCTGTCTGTCAGTGTCTCGTCTGTGTCTGTCTGTCGTGTCTGTCTGTCTGTGTCATCTGTCTGTCTGTCTGTGTCTGTCTGTCGTGTCTGTGTCTGTCTGTCTGTCTGTGTCTGTCTGTCTGTCGTGTCTGTCTGTCTGTGTCTGTGCTCCGTCTGTCTGTGTCTGGTCTGTCTGTTCTGTGTCTGTCTGTGTCGTGTGTCTGTCTGTCTGTCTGTGTCTATCTGGTCTGTCTGTGTCTGTCTGTCTGTCTGTGTCTGTCTGTCTGTCTCTGTGTCTGTCTGTCTGTGTCTGTCTGTCTGTCTGTCTGTGTCTATGCCTGTCTGTCTGTGTCTGTCTGTGTCTGTCTGTCGTGCTGTGTCTGTCTGTCTGTGTCTGTCTGTCTGTGTCTGTCTGTCTGTCTGTATCTGTCTGTCTGTTCTGTGTCTGTGTCTGTGTCTGTGTCTGTCTGTGTCTCTGTCTGTGTCTGTCGTAAGTCTGTGTCTTGTCTGTCTGTGTCTGTCTGTCTGGTGTCTGTCTGTTGTGTCTGTGTCTGTCTGTCGTGTCTGTCTGTGTGGTCTTGTCTGTCTGTGTCCTGTGTCGTGTCTGTCTGTGTCGTCTGTCTGTGTCTGTCTGTCTGTCTGTCTGTGTCTGTCTGTCTGTGTCTGTCTGTCTGTGCTCTGTCTGTGCTCTGTCTGTCTGTGTCTGTCTGTCTGTGTCCTGTCTGTCTCGTGTCTGTCTGTCTGTGTCTGTCTGTCTGTGTCTGTCTGTCGTTGTGTCTGTCTGTTGTGTCTGTCTGTGTGTGTCTGTCTGTCTGTGCTGTCTGTCTGTGTCTGTCTGTGTCTGTCGTGTCTGTCTGTCTGTCCTGTGTCTCGTCTGTCTGTCCTGTCTGTCTGTGTCCGTCCTCGTACAATGCTGCACATCTGATCTTCGTTCTTAATTGCATTCTTAATCTGTCAATGTCGTGCCCTGTATTTGAAACCTGATTTAATTCTATCATTTAACTGTGAACTCTGGAAAATTCTTCAATGTTTCAAATGGTTTCGTGTTTCAATTATATTTTGTTGTTGATAGTTGAACTGTTGGTGGAGCGTCTTTTTTCTGAACTGTTGTCTGAATGCAAATTCTCGAAATTGTCTGCTTCTTCCTATCAATTACAATAGAATTTTTTTGTATGAAATATGTTCTGAATGATACTTATGTAAATGGTCATGTACCATTATTCGAATTTTTTACTTTTCGGTACTTTGTGCATTCTGTCTAGTGTTGTCTGTCATGTAGCATCACTAGTCTGCCTGCTAGAATATGACTTACAAAGTACATTATCGTTTCACAAAGGCATGCATCTACCGCTATTAGACTGTCTGCATAAGAACATTTCAGCGTTCGAATTAGAATCAGCCACCTGGTTGTTGTGATCCGCTAGTGAACTATCTTGTCTATTCGTAAGTCGTGTAATGTCTTTTCTGGAATGCTGATCTTCCTCTGATGGCGAGATCTGGCGCCGATCTCATCGGCTACAGTTTCCTAACTGGACTCTCCACCGCGGGACTACACAGACATGTCTGTCTGTCGTGTCTCCGGAATATGTGGTCTGTCTGTCAGTGTAAGTCTGTTGTGTGTCTGTAAGTTACTTCAAATGAGTCTTCTTTGAAATCCCCACACTGCTCCACGCCTTGATACTCGTTCTCTTTTTCACATAGTCTCAGAGTTAGCAATTCTGAACTGTCAATACTTTTCAATTCTGATGCGTAGAAATTACCTCCAGCGCTGTGTAACAACCTGATAGCTGATTTCACCTTCTCATCGTTCGAATCTGCGTTCACGATCCTTTTCGCTATCGATCCATGATAATCTGACGCGAAGTCTGGCTGTGTGAGATGTGCCATCTCACCCCCACGGAGTCGCTGCACAGTTCGGACGTTTGTGGCGGTGAGGTGTCTGGGTTATCATGCACATAATCCACCAGCGCTCACTGATTTCGCGCGCTTTTCTCTTAATTGCAGACGGTTCAGGTTTGACAATGTACGAACATACCTAATTTGAGTGACATCCAACTGAGCGGCATGGCCTTTACTCTTTACATTTAACGACGATGACACCTCTCTATCGGACAGAGTTGTGTCATTTATCCGTTTGGTCGTCCAGGCAAACCCACTGTGTGTTCCATCGATATTGTAACTTATTTTTGTGTTCACCTACGTAATAGAAGCGTCAGAGACGTCATGCTTGGTAAAGAATCCTCACCATTCTTTGGAAGAAAATATGTTTTGAGTTCGATTCCATTTGGAAAAAACATTCTATATGTTCTTGATCTTCACTCAATTGGTTATACGAGTGATATTTTTTGTGGGTAAGTGACACATTGTGTCCTGAATATATGGTCATGCAAAACACGGTACATACGACCAGATTCGTTCAATGTTATGCTTTCGGAAATATCATTTAAATATTAAAAAACTACTGTAGTGTATTAGATCTCACTAGTTGCCATTTACTGCATGATAGCTCCATCAAAGTAGATTAATCGTTTACTTTGAAGTGCTTAACGGTTGCGAATATTTTCCGCCGTATGATCGCTTGGATTAGCCCACTGAAAGGAAGAAAATGTTGTAATTCTTAATAATAATAATATGTAATAATAATAATAACTAATAATAGGCGAAGTCAGTCCACGTCCCCGTCGCGCCCCTGGGACCTTCCATATTAGATAAGATAATTCCAAGACACGTCTGTGAAAGCCACGGGCAGAGTGGAAGAGGAATCCATGTTCCACCGTCTGGCAGGCGAAGAGTCTCAGAGGAGATCTCTATAAAGTAACCAGGGCTTCAACTAGGCTGTCAGTACCCTGTAAGGCCTGCCGGGTTACAGGTGAAACCCAGCGAGATGGTCGAAGCCATGGTAGGTTCTGGAAACCCCTGAAACCTTATGTTAACAATCAGTCAGTGTACGTGGTCTTTCCTCGAAAGAACATCCACCAAACTATTTCCAACTTAATCAAACATATGAAATCACGAACAACCACTACACCGGGCACCAGTCGCAAGCTGGATCTACCTGACATCAGATTCCATGACCAGGATTAAAGTCTATCTTCAACTTTATGTACAAAAACAATCTCCAATTGAGATGTAAACACCTTAAACGTGGAAAAAAAACTTTACAAACATGGTGCGAAAAATTCAACATCAAAATCCTTGTCAATCCAGGAAACAGCTGATTTCCGCGGCCAGGTATGATCTGGGCATCGCCGTTCACGCGCGAGCTGGGGATGCCTGTTTCAGCGAACTCGCACTATAAGCCTATCGACGCGCGTCCCGGAATCTGATCATCCAGGGAATGTTTGCGAAACCCTCTACACAAAACCACACGCGAATCAGCTCAAAAGAACCAGCAGTTAATTATCCGGAGGTGTTAGGTACATGCAACATAATCACACCAGCGCTCAATTTTTTCGCCGCTTTCTAATTGCCTTCACAACCGGTTCAAGTTTGACAATGCGAACATACCTCAAATTTGGAGTAACATCCAACCCCCGGGGGGAGGGGGCCCAGCCCGCTCTGCCCCCACAACACGACGGGGTCCCTCCCCCTTTCCCATGGACAGCAGTTAGTTCGATTTTTCCTTTTGGTCGGTCCCCGGTCATAACCCACTTTTTTCTCGCGGCGAGTATTGCTTACTTTTTTATTCACCTACGTAATAAAGGGGTGGCCCTCACGGTGAGTAAAAAACGCTCCCCCTTTCCTTTGGGAAAAAAATGTTTTGTGAGTTACGATTCCATTTTTGGAAAAACATTCTTGTTCTTTATCTTCATCAGATGGTTATCGGTGATATCTTTTTGGGGCGGTAATCTGGGAAAATTTTTATTTATTAGGTATCAAAAAAACACGAAAGTGATATAAGGCCAGGGGAAATTTGTTAATAGTTGTGCTTTTAAATCCAACTAAATATTAAAAACTTGGGCTTAGATCTCCCCCGCCGATTCCAAATTTCTTGCATGATTGCTAAAGTGTAGAAGAATTTTTACTTTCTTGCAAGTGTTTCTTAACGGTTGTCGAATATTTTTTTCTATGATCGTTGGATTAAGCCCACTAAAAAGGAGAAAAAATGTTGTAATTCTTAATAATAATAATAATAATAATAATAATAAAAATAATAATAATAGGCGGGAAGTCAAGTCCCCGTCCCCTCCGCCCCCGGGGCCTTCCATATTAGAAAAGATAGATTCCCAAAGGACCTCTGTGAAAAAGGGAAGTGGAAGAGGAACCAGGTGTCCCTACGGTTTGGCGCGGAAGAGTCTAAGAGGAAACCTCTATAAAAAACCAGGGAAAGGGGCCCGGGTTCAGTACCCCAAGGGCCCCCGCCTGGGTTAGGTGAAACCGGGGAGGGGGGCTCAAACCATGGTTAATTACCCCCAAGGGGAAAAACCCCCAGAAAACCTTCTTGATCTTAACAATCGTCGTATTACTCGTGGTCTTTTCCCAGAAAAAACCCACCAAACCCATTTTTCCAATACCAAACGTGGGAAAAACGGAACGAATCCACTCACCGGGCCCATCGCAAGTGGGTCTACCTGGACACGTTCCGGGTGACCAGGGCATCTTAAAATCTATCTTCGACGTATTACGTACAAAACACCAACTTCATCCCATTTAATGAAAAAAAACTTTCAAATGGCAAAAAAAAAACTTTTTAAAAGGTGGAAAAATTCAACATCAAAATCCCCGCAACCGAAACGGTAGATATCGTAGGCTTCCGGCCGGTTTTGATTTGGGGTGTCCGGGGGACGTCCGTCGGGCGTCGGTCAAGTTCCCGGGCGAAACGTCGGCACGCCTTCGACGCGGGGTCGGAAGCCCCATCATCAAAAGGGGGGGACGCCGTTTTTTAAAAAAAAACGAATCCAAAAAAAAACCAGCAGTTAAAATTATCAAAAAGGTCACAACGTTGGTCGTCGCGTGGATTCCCCAAAAAGGGGTTTGTTTCAAAATTTTTTTAAAAATTTAAAAAAATTTTAAAAATCCGTCTGCCCCCGCCCCCCCTTTCCGGTTGTTCAACGGCCTCAGGGAAATGGGGGCCGGGGCCCCTCTTCCGCAAAACTGGGGGCCCCTTTTCCCCCCGGGCCCCCCTTTACCCCGTCCGGGGGCCCCCGCCTTTTAAAAAACCGGGCGGGGGGGTCACCAGGAATTTACCCCGGGCCCTCAAAAAAACCTTTGATTTTCTCCGCTTTCCGGGGCTTTCCCCCCGGCCCCCAAAACCTTTTTTTCACGTCCCCCTTTTCACCGTCCCTCACGGGCCCATCCACTTTCCCCGGGGCATTCCCGGGGCCAGGGCTCTTGTTTTCCGCTTTCGTCAAAACCCCCTTCCCCCTTTTCACCCCTTAAAACACGCCCTTTAAAATTCCAAAAAAATCCGCCCAAAAACTTATCTGGGCCCCGGGCCCCTTTCTCCGTCCCCCCGAATTTCCCCGGTCCTGGCCCCGCCTTCACCGCGTCCCACGCCCAAATCACCCGGCCACCGGCCCGGGAAAAAAAGATTTCCCCGTTTTTCGGGCCCCTTTCTCCGTTCCCCAAAAAGCTTTATGGCTTTTTCCCCGCCTTTTCCCGCTCTGTAAAACGGCCCTTACCTTGCCCCCTCCCCCTTTCCCCCCCTTTTCCCGCCCCTCAAAAGCCTTTTCCGCCTCTCCCCCCCTTTCGCCCCGCCCCTGTCCCCCCATCCTCCGCCATGGGTCCCCCGGGCTCCTCCCCCTCCGCCTTTTTTCCCCGTCCCCCAAAAGTTTACCCTTTTTGCCCCGTTTTCCACGCCCTGTCACCACGCCCCAAACACCTCCGCCATGGGCCCCCCAGGCCCCTCCCCCGCCTCCCCCCCTTTTCCCCCCTCCCAGCCTTTTCCGCCTCTGCCCCCCCCACGCCCCTTCACACGCCCATCCCCTCCGGTGTCCCACCCCTTTTGCCCCCCCCTTTTCCCGTCCCCCCAAAAGCCTTATCCCCCCCTCGTCCCTGCTTTTCCCCCCCCCACCCGCCCTTGTCCCCCCGCCCCCCCCTTCCCCGGGCCATCATTTCCGCCCCCAGTCCTCCCCCGCCTCCGCCTTCCTTTTCCCCCAAACCGGCCTTTTTCCCGCCTCTGCCCCCCTTTCTCCCGTCCCTGTCACCACGCGCCCACCTTGCCACCCACCCCGCCCAGGCTCCTCTCCCCCTTTCCCCCTTTTTCCCCCGTCCCCCAACCCGGCCTTACCCCTCCCCCCTTTCTCCCCGCCCTGTCACCACGCCCGCACCTCCCCATCGTCCCCCGGCTCCTCTCCCCTTTCCCCCCTTTTCCGTCCCCCCAAACGCCTTATCCCGCCTCTCCCCCGTTTTCTCACGCCCCTTCACCGCGCCATCCCTCCGCCATCACTCCCCCCATCCCCCCCCTTTCGCCCCTTTCCCCTAACCCGGCTTATCCCCCCTCCCCGCCTTCTCCCCCCGTCACCCGCGCCATCACCCCCGTCCCCCCCCCGGGCTTCTCCCTTTCCCCCTTTTTTCGTCCCCCCAAACCCCTTATCCCGCCTCTCCCCGCCTTCTCCGTCGTCACCCCGCCCATCCTCCACCCCTTCCCCCGCCCTCCCCCTTTCGCCCCCCGTCCTCCAACCCCTTTACCCCCGCCCCTGCCGCCTTTCTCACCGCCCTGTCCCCCGCCCCAAACACCCCGCCATCGCTCCGCCCCTCCTCCCCCCTTTCCCTTCCCCCCGTCCCCCAAACCCGGCCTTATCCCCCTCTCCCCCGCCTTCTCCCGTCCCTGTCCCCCGCCCACCCACCCCGATCGTCCCCGCTCCTCTCCCCCCCGCCCCCTTTCCCGTCCCCCCAACAAGCCTTTACCCCCGTCTCTGCCCCCCCTTTTCTCCCGTCCCTGTCCCCCGCGCCCCCTCCGCCATCGCTCCCCCCGGGCTCCTCCCCCGCCTCCGCCCCCCCTGCCCCTCCACCCCCGTCTCCCCCCGCCTTTCTCCCCGCCCCGCAGCCATCCCCTCCCCATCGTCCCCGGGCTCCTCCCCCGCCTCCCCCCCTTTTCCCTTCCCCCCAACAAGCCTTTACCCCCGCCTCTGCCCCCCCTTTCCCCACCGCCCCTGCCCCGCGTCACCTCCGCCATCGCCCCCCCGGGCTCCTCCCGCCTCCGCCCCCCTGCCCCCCAACAAGCCTTTATCCCGCCTCTGTCCCCCTTTCTCCCGTCCCTTCCCCGCCTCCCTCCGCCATCGCTCCGGCTCCCCCCCGCCTCCGCCCCCTTTCCGTCCCCCAACAAGCCTTTACCCCCGTCTCTCCCCCCGCCTTTCTCACCGCCCCTGTCACCCGCCATCACCTCCGCCATCGACCCCCGGCCCCTCTCCGCCTCCCCCCCCTTTTCCTGTCCCCCCAACAAGCCTTCCCCGTCCTGCCCCCCCTTTTCTCACCGCCCCTGTCCCCCGCGCCATCCCTCCCCCATCGGCCCCCCCGGGGCTCCCCCCCGCCTCCCCCCCTTTTTGTCCCTCCAAAAAGCCCCCCTCTGCCCCGCCTTTCTCACCGTCCTGTCACCACGCGCCATCCCTCCGCCATCTCCGGGGCTCCTCTCCCCCTTTGCCCCTTTCCCTCCCCAACGGCCTTACCCCCGCTCTGCCCCCCCCCCACCGCCCCTCCCCACGCGCCACCCCCGCATCCACCCCAGGCTCCTCTCCCCTCCGCCCCTTTTTTCCTGTCCCCCCAAAGTTTTTCCCCCGTCTCCCCGCCTTTCCCCCCGTCCTGCCCCGCGCCATCACCCCCCCATCGACCCCGGCCCCTCTCCGCCTCCCCCCTTTCCTTCCCTCCAAAGCCTTTAAACCGTTTTGCCCCCTTCCACCGTCCTGTCACCACGCGCCATCACTTGCGTTGATTCGCCCAGGCTCCTCTCCGCCTTCCCATTAATATCCATAATAATATAATAACTAATAATAATAGGCGGCAGTCATCCGTCCCGCCTTTCCTGGACCTCCATATTAGTAAGATATCCAACGGACATCTGGAAACCTACGGGCAGAGTGAGAGGAACCAGTGTCCCCGTTCAGGACTCGAAGAGTCTACAGAGGGTACTGCCCCCTTTATCCGGGTCTCGCTCAACAAGCTGTCAGTCCCTGTTGGCCCCTGCCTGTTCAGTGAAACCTGTCGAGGATGGCCTCGGCCATGGTTCAGGCTTGCCCCTGGAAAACCGCCTCGAACCCTTTCCGTCTTAACAATCAAGTCTTTTCCTCGGTTTTCCTCAGGACACCCCAAACCATTTTTCAACTGAATCCAAACTGATGGGAACCACGAACGAATCCACTCACCGGGCACCAGTCGCAGGCTGGATCTACCTGACCGTTCCGGATGACCAGCACATTAAAGTCCTTCAACTACAGTACAAGCTTTATCCCTTCATCTGCCGCTTTAATCACACTCCCTTACCAACGGCCAAACACCTCCGACACATGGTCCGCCCAGGAAACTCTCATCGCCTCGCCTTATCCGTCCAACCAGCCTCATCCCCGTCTGCCCCACGACCTTCCCACCGAATCCTGGTCACGAACGCGCCGATCACGTTATGATCGATCCTGGGTCTCTGTCCGCCATTCACTGTCCTCAAAGAGCCTTATCCGTGTCCCGACTTCACCGTCCCGTCAAACGCGCACCTCCAGCCATCGATCCGCCGGCTCCTCTCCGCCTCGCCCCATTTCTCCGTCCTCAACAGCCTTATCCTCTGCCCGCCGCCTTCACCGTCCCTGTCACACGCAATAACCTACCGATCGACCGCCAGCCTCCACGCCTCGCCTTATCGTCCTCAACAAAGCCTTCTAACACCGCTCTGCCCGCCTTTCCATCGTCTGTCACCAGCATCCTCAGATCGATTCCCAGGATCCTCTCCGCCCCTTTCCTGCCCAACAGCCTTTATCAACGCTCTGCCCGCTTCACATCCGTCCTTCACACGCGCCATCACCTCCGCCATGACTCGCCCAGGCTCCTCTCCCGCCTCCGCCTTTCTCCGTCCCTCCAACAAGCCTTCATTCCCGCTCTGCCCTCGCCTTCCCACCGTCCCTGTCACCCCGCCATCACCTCCGCCATCGATCCGCCCAGCTCCTCTCCGCCTCCGCCCCTTTTCTCCGTCCCTCCACCAAGCCTTCATCCCCGTCTCTGCCCCGCCTTTCCACGTCCCTGTCACCACGCGCCATCACTTCCGCCATCGACTCCGCCCAGACTCCTCTCCAGCCTCCGCCCCCTTTCCCGTCCCTCAACAGCCTTTATCCCCTCTGCCCGCCTTTCTCGACGTCCTGTCACCACGCCATACCTCCGCCATCGACTCGCCAGCTCCTCGCCTCGCCTTTCCTGTCCTCCAGCCGCCTTTATCCGTCTCTGCCCCTTTCCTCACCTGCACAGCGCATCCTCCATCACTCCTTGCGCTCCTCTCTGCTCCGCCCCTTTCTCCTGTCCCTCCAACAACGCCTTTATTCCCGCTCTGCCCCGCCTTTCTCACCGTCCCTGTCACCACGCGCCATCACTCCGCCATCGACTCCGCCAGCTCCTCTCCCGCCTCCCCTTTCCTGTCCTCCAACAGCCTTCTCCCGCCTCTGTCCCCGCCTTTCTCACCGTCCCTGTCACCACGCGCCATCACCTCCGCCATCACTCCGCCCAGGCTCCTCTCCGCCTCGCCCTTTTCCTGTCCCTCAACCGGCCTTATCCCGTCTCTGCCCGCCTTTCACCGCTGTCACCACGCGCCATCACCTCCGCCATCGACTCCGCCCAGGCTCCTCTCCGCCTTCGCCCTTTCCCGTCCTCAACAGGCCTTTATCCCGCCTCTGCCGCCTTTCTCACCTGTCCTGTTCACCACGCGCCATCACTCTCGCATCACTCGCCCATTGCTCCTCTCCCTTTCGCCCCTTTCCCCGTCCCTCCAACGGGCTTCATCCCGCCTCTGCCCCGCCTTCTCTACCGCCTGTCACCCGCGCCATCACCTCGCCTTTCGACCCCGCCCAGGCTCCTCTCCCCTTTCGCCTTTTCCTGTCCTCCAACCAGCCTTTATCCCCGCCTCTGCCCCCGCCTTCTCACCGTCTGTCACCACGCGCCATCCTCCGCATCACCCCGCCCAGGCTCCTCCCCCGCCTCGCCCCTTTCTGTCCCTCCAACTGGCCTTATCCCGCCTCTGCCCCGCCTTTCTCACGTCCTGTCACCGCGCCATCACTACGCCATCGATTGCCCAGGCTCTCTCCGCCTCGCCTTTTCCTGCCCCTCCAACGGCCTTATCCCCGCCTCTGCCCCGCCATTCTCACGTCCTGTCACCGCGCCATCACTCCGCCATCGACTCCGCCCAGGCTCCTCTCCCGCCTCCGCCCCCTTTTCCTGTCCCTCCAACAAGCCTTGCTCCCGCCTCTGCCCCGCCTTTCTCACCGTCCTGTCACCGCGCGCACCATCACTGCCACGACTCCGCCGGCTCCTCCCCGCCTCCGCCCTTTTCCTGTCCCTCCAACAACCCTTTATCCCGTCTCTGCCCCGCCTTTCTCACCGTCCTGTCACCACGCGCCATCACCTCCGCCACTCGCCAGGCTCTCTCACCTCCCCCCCTTTTCCTGTCCTCCACAAGCCTTTATCCCGCTCTGTCCGCCTTTCTCCCGTCCCTGTCACCACGCGCCATCACCTCCGCCATCGATCCGCCAGGCTCCTCTCCCCTCCGCCCCCTCTGTCCTCCAACAAGCCTTTATCCCCGTCTTGCCCGCCTTTCTCACCGTCCCTGTCACCACGCGCCATCACCTCCGCCATCGACTCCGCCCGACTCTCTCCGCCTCCGCCCTTTTCCGTCCCCCAACAAGCCTTTATCCCGCTCTGCCCGCCTTTCTCACCGTCCCTGTCACCACGCGCCATCTCCGCCATCGACTCCGCCCAGGCTCTCTCCGCCTCCGCCCCCTTTCTCCGTCCCTCCAACAAGCCTTTATCCCCGTCTCTGCCCCCGCCTTTCTCACCGCCCCTGTCACCGCGCCATCCCCTCCGCCATCGACCCGCCCAGGCTCCTCTCGCCTCCCCCTTTCCTGTCCCTCCAACAAGCCTTTATCCCGTCTCTGCCCCCCTTCCCCCGTCCTGTCACCGCGCCATCACTCCGCCATCGACTCGCCAGACTCTCTCCGCTTCCGCCCTTCTGTCCTCACAGGCCTTTATCGCTCTCCCCGCCTTTCTCACCGTCCCTGTCACCGCGCCATCACTCCGATCGCTCCGAGACCTCCCGCCTCCCCCTTTCTCCGTCCTCCAACGCCTTATCCCGTCTTGCCGCCTTTCTCACCGTCCCTGTCACCACGCGCCATCCTCCGCCATCGACACCGCGCTCCCTCCGCCTCCGCCCCCTTTTCCTGTCCCTCCAACAAGCCTTATCCCCGTCTCTGCCCCGCCTTTCCACCGTCCCTGTCACCACGCGCCATCCTCCGCCATCGATTCCGCCTGGCTCCTCTCCCGCCTCCGCCCCCTTTTCCTGTCCCTCAACAAGCCTTTATCCCCGTCTCTGTCCGCCTTTCTCACCGTCCCTGTCACCGCGCTTCATCACCTCCGCCATCGACTCCGCCCGGGCTCCTCTCCGCCTCCGCCCCCTTTTCCTGTCCTCCAGCAAGCCTTTATCCCGCCCTGCCCCCCCCTTTTCTCACCGTCCCTGTCACCACGCGCCATCACCTCCGCCATCGACTCCGCCCAGGCTCCTCTCCGCCTCCGCCCCTTTTCCGTCCCTCAACAACCCTTTTATCCCCGTCTCGCCCCGCCTTTCTCCCGTCCTGTCACCACGCGCCATACCTCCGCCATCGACTCCGCCAGACTCCTCTCCGCCTCCGCCCCTTTCTCCGTCCCTCCAACAAGCCTTTATCCCCGCCTCTGTCCCCGCCTTTCTCACCGTCCCTGTCACCACGCGCCATCACCTCCGCCATCGACACCGCCCAGGCTCCTCTCCGCCTCCGCCCCTTTTCCTGTCCTCCAACAACCCTTTATCCGTCTCTGCCCCCGCCTTTCCACCGTCCCTGTCACCACGCGCCATCACTTACGCGATCGATTCCGCCCGGCTCCTCTCCCGCCTCCGCCCCTTTTCCTGTCCCTCCAACAAGCCTTTATCCCCGTCTCTGTCCCCGCCTTTCTCACCGTCCTGTCACCACGCGCCATCACCTCCGCCATCGACTCCGCCAGACTCCTCTCCGCCTGCCCCTTTCTCCGTCCTCAACAAGCCTTTATCCCGCCTCTGCCCCGCCTTTCTCACCGTCCTGTCACCACGCGCCATCACCTCCGCCATCGACTCCGCCAGGCTCCTCTCCGCCTCCGCCCCCCTTTCTCGTCCCTCCAACAAGCCTTTATCCCCGCCTCTGTCCCCGCCTTTCTCACCGTCCCTGTCACCACGCGCCATCACTTACGCGATCGATTCCGCCAGGCTCCTCTCCGCCTCCGCCCCTTTTCCTGTCCCTCCAACAGCCTTTATCCCCGTCTCTTTTACCCTTTCTCACCGTCCCTGTCACCACGCGCCATCACCTCCGCCATCGACTCCTGCCAGCTCCTCTCCGCCTCCGCCCCTTTTCCGTCCCTCCAACAAGCCTTATCCCGTCTCTGTCCCCGCCTTTCTCTCCGTCCCTGTCACCACGCGCCATCACCTGCCATCGACTCCGCCAGGCTCCTCTCCGCCTCCGCCCCTTTTCCTGTCCCTCCAACAAGCCTTTATCCCGCTCTGCCCCGCCTTTCTCCGTCCTGTCACCACGCGCCATCACCTACGCGCATCGACTCCGCCCAGCTCCTCCTCCAGCCTCCGCCCCTTTCTCCGTCCTCCACAAGCCTTTATCCCCGTCTCTGCCCCCGCCTTTCTCACCGTCCCTGTCACCACGCGCCATCCACCTCCGCCATCGACTCCGCCCAGACTCCTCTCCGCCTCCGCCTTTCTCCGTCCTCACAAAGCCTTTATCCCGTCTCTGTCCCGCCTTTCTCACGTCCCTGTCACCACGCGCCATCACTCGCATCGATCGCCAGGCTCCTCCCGCCTCGCCCCTTTCCTGTCCTCCAACAAGCTTATCCCCGTCTCTGCCCCGCCTTTCTCACGTCCTGTCACACGCGCCATCACCTCGCATCGATTCCGCCTGGCTCCTCTCCGCCTCCGCCCCCTTTCTGTCCCTCCAACAAGCCTTTATCCCGCTCTGCCCGCCTTTCTCTCACCGTCCCTGTCACCACGCGCCATCACCTCCGCCATCGACTCCGCCAGACTCCTCTCCCGCCTCCGCCCCTTTTCTGTCCTCCAACAAGCCTTTATCCCCGTCTCTGCCCTCGCCTTTCTCCTGTCCCCTGTCACCACGCCTCCATTTCCCCGCCATCGACTCCCCAGCTCCCTCTCCTGCCTCTGTCCCTTTCTCCGCCCTTTCCCAAGCCTTTTATCCGCCTCTGTCCCGCCTTTCACCGTCCCTGTCACCGCGCCATCACTTCGCGATCGATTCCGCCCGGGCTCCTCTCCGCCTCCGCCCCCTTTTCCTGTCCCCCCAAACAAGCCTTTTATCCCCCGTCTCTGCCCCCCCCTTTTCTCACCGTCCCTGTCACCACGCGCCATCACCTCCGCCATCGACTCCGGCTCTCTCCCGCCTCCCCCTTTTCTGTCCCTCCAACAACCCTTTATCCCCTCTGTCCCCCCCTTTCTCCCGTCCTGTCACCAGCGCCATCCTACGCATCGATTCCGCCAGGCTCCTCTCCGCCTCCGCCCCCTTTCCTGTCCCTCCAACAAGCCTTTATCCCGCCTCTGCCCGCTTTCTCCCCGTCCCTGTCACCACGCGCCATCATCCCCCATCGATCCGCCCGGGCCTCTCTCCCCGCCTCCGCCCCTTTCCTGTCCCTCCAACAAGCCTTTATCCCCGCCTCTGTCCCCGCCTTTCTCACCGTCCTGTCACCACGCCCATCCCCTCCATCGACTCCCCACTCCTCTCCCTTCCGCCTTTTCCTGTCCCTCCAACAAGCTTTATCCCGCTCTGCCCCGCCTTTCTTGTCCCTGCCAGCCATCACTAGCATCGATTCGCCAGGCTCCTCTCCGCCTCCGCCCTTTTCCTGTCCTCCAACAAGCCTTTATCCCCGTCTCTGCCCCTGCTTTCTCCCCGTCCCTGTCACCACGCGCCATCACTCCGCCATCGACTCGCCCGGGCTCCTCCCGCCTGCCCCCTTTTCTGTCCCTCCAACAAGCTTTATCCCTGCTCTGTCCCGCCTTTTCCCCGTCCCTGTCACCACGCGCCACTCCGCGATCGATTCCGCGCTCCTCCCGCCTCCGCCCTTTTCCGTCCCTCCAACAAGCCTTTATCCCGTCTTGCCCCGCTTTCTCCCCGTCCCTGTCACCCCCATCACCTCCGCCATCGATCCGGAGGCTCCTCCCCCGCCTCCGCCCCCTTTTCCTGTCCTCCACAACTTTATCCCCCCTCTGTCCCCGCCTTTCTCCCGTCCTGTCCCCACGCGCCATCACACCCCATATTCGACTCCGGGCTCCTCTCCGCCTCCGCCCCTTTTCCTGTCCCTCCAACAAGCCTTTATCCCCGTCTCTGTCCCCGCCTTTCTCACCGTCCCTGTCACCACGCGCCATCACCTCCGCCATCGCCTCCGCCCAGGCCCCTTTCCCCCTCCCCCCCTTTTTCCTGTCCCTCCAACAAGCCTTTATCCCGCCTCTGCCCCCTTTCTCACCGTCCCTGTCACCACGCGCCATCACCTCCGCCATGGGCTGCCCAGCTCCTCTCCGCCTCCGCCCCTTTCTCCCGTCCCCAAAAAGCCTTTATCCCTCTCTGCCCCGCCTTTCTCACCGTCCCGTCACCACGCGCCATCACCCCCGCCATCGACTCCGCCCAGCTCCTCTCCCGCCTCCGCCCCTTTCCGTCCCTCCAACAAGCCTTTATCCCCGTCTCTGTCCCGCCTTCTCACCGTCCCTGTCACCACGCGCCATCACCTCCCATCGACCCCGCCAGGCTCCTCCTGCCTCCGCCCCTTTTCCTGCCCCTCCAACAAGCCTTTATCCCGTCTCTGCCCCCGCCTTTCACCGTCCCTGTCACCACGCGCCATCACCTCCGCCATCGACTCCGCCCAGGCTCCTCTCCCGCCTCCGCCCCCTTTTCCTGTCCCTCCAACAAGCCTTTATCCCGTCTCTGCCCCGCCTTTCTCACCGTCCCTGTCACCACGCGCCATCCCCTCCGCCATCGACTCCGCCCGGACTCCTCTCCCGCGCTCCGCCCCCTTTCTCCGTCCCTCCAACAAGCCTTTATCCCCGTCTCTGCCCCCGCCTTTCTCACCGTCCCTGTCACCACGCGCCATCACCTCCGCCATCGACTCCGCCCCCCCCTTTCTCCGTCCCTCCAACAAGCCTTTATCCCCGTCTCTGCCCCGCCTTTCTCACCGTCCCTGTCACCACGCGCCATCACCTCCGCCATCGACACCGCCCAGGCTCCTCCCGCCTCCGCCCCTTTCCTGTCCCTCCAACAAGCCTTTATCCCCGTCTCTGCCCCGCCTTTCTCACCGTCCCTGTCACCACGCGCCATCACCTCCGCCATCGACTCCGCCCAGACTCCTCTCCGCCTCCGCCCCTTTCTCCGTCCCTCCAACAAGCCTTTATCCCCGTCTCTGTCCCCGCCTTTCTCACCGTCCCTGTCACCACGCGCCATCACCTCCGCCATCGACTCCGCCCCGGCTCCTCTCCCGCCTCCGCCCCCTTTTCCTGTCCCTCCAACAAGCCTTTATCCCCGTCTCTGCCCCCGCCTTCCCCGTCCCTGTCACCACGCGCCATCACCTCCGCCATCGACTCCGCCCAGGCTCCTCTCCCGCCTCCGCCCCCTTTTCCTGTCCCTCCAACAAGCCTTTCCCCGCCTCTGCCCCCGCCTTTCTCACCGTCCCTGTCACCACGCGCCATCACCTCGCTTTTATGCAGCATTACATAACTTTCTCTATACTACGTGTATACATACGTATACGAGAAAATAAAAAGCCTTAAAAAGATTAAGATCTTTCTTGATGAAAGGAGGACAAGGACTGAAAAAAGTGTGCATTTGGTGAGAAAAGGGGACAGTCCATAGTATTTTAAGTAACAATGTAACATAAGATACGTCGTGTAAACATACATGTGGATTACACATATAAATACGTGCTGAGCAAGGCGAAACATCTTTGTTGAGAATTAATAATAGGAATTGATAATTGGCTCATTCTATCACCTTGCCTGTTCAACATATGCAGCGAAAGTATCATGAATATTCCAGAAGGCTCAGATATCTCGAAAAACACCAAAATTCAAATTGTCAAAACCATGGTATTCTCGATAGTGATGTACGGCTGCGAGAGCTTGACGATACGCGAACTAGATAAAAGATTCGATGCCTTTGTGTTGTTAAAGGCGATGAAAGGTTCCATGGACGACAAAGTGTGCCAACAAATCATTTCTGGTGGAAATTAAACCAGTCTCCACTATTGAAACATTATCAACAAAACACAAACTGTATTAATATGGACACCACATGAGAAGACCAGAATCACTTGAATAGGACTTAATGATTTGGGGCACAGAAGGCAGTAGAATATGTAGCAGACGTAGATGCAGATAGTCTGATGAAATAATAAAAATTGGACTATGAATGGTTCGAAATCATAAGATGAACAGAAGATAGGCAAAGATGGAAGAGCACAATAACAATGCTTCTAGCGAGAAGATCCAGGAGCAACATTTAAGAACCACTACCACTACCACTACTAATGTATACATGTTAGATTGCATTTTTGTTGATGTATTTTGACATATGTGAAGTACTGATTCAAGCAAAAACTAATGAGATAATATTTGAAACATACCTTTATTGGAAATAGTTTGGTTTGGTTTGTTTTTTTCGTGTTTCTGGCGCGTAAACTGCTTTGGTCATTAGTCCCGTTAGTGTAGTGCAAGTTTTTCTCGGGAGATGGCGGTGATCTTCCCTCGCTGGATGGCGAGATCTGGCGCCGACCTACCGTCGGCTAGTGGGGTTTCTCCCGTAACCTGGACCCTCCCACCAGCAGGACACCGCCCCAGCCGGGACAAGCTCTAAGCTCCCGGCCGGTCTCCCGGAATATGTGGTAGTGTAGTGCATGTTAGTGTAAGTGTGTGTAAAGGGGAGAGAATAGGACAAGGAAGAGGAAGGAAAGATCGCGCGCGGTCCGTGGCCGGTTTGGTATTCGCCTGGTGTTGATCGGAAAAAACACGGAAAACTACCGATCAGAGCAGCCGGCCGCTAGAATTCTCCTCCAGGCAGCGACTGAATTCGACCTAGCTGGAAAGCTAGTGTCGAAAATTCTGCCACCGTTAGGACTCGAACCTAGGACCTCCCGGTCAGAGGCGCTGCAGTGGTTTATTGGAAATAGAAACGTAGGTTCTAGTTACACAAACCTTGCATTTAGCTTCAGAATCCTTCCCTCTCGTTTTGAATGCAGGATTTTTGCTCGCTAGGACATACTTAAACTTGCATTTCCGCTTTGTCATTTTAAAATATTACAGTATATTGTATCTTTAGCAAAAGTATGTCTAACGTGAAGCAAAACAAAAATCGGTTTCGTTTCTATCTTAGACAGTATCAATAGTTCAAAACTCTCCTAAGAACAAAAATAATCAAGCTCTCGATTTTAATAGAGAACAGAAAATATTATCATGATAGTGCTGCCACTTTCAGGTTATTAGTGTAAACGGGAGTCAAAATAAATAATTTCAAAATACTGTGTACTTAGACGAGCGAGTTACAAAAAGGAGGACACTTCTGGATTGAAAAAAAAATCCGCCTTTCTCTGATCAAAAACCATAAAAAGGAAGATATGTCCGGGTAAAAGAAGACGTCTGCACCCCCTTCTTATAAAAGAGTAACTCGTTATAAGTAAATAAGAAATGGATAATGGGCCCAAAAACGTGGATGGACCCCCCTCTTTTTGTTTTCCACCGCACACGCCTTTGCACAGAAACAAATGCATTTGTAACATGCGGCTCATATTTCTCATTATGTCGTTTTCTTCACCCAGTTTATAATTCATACGTGAAACATTAGCACACAAGTATATACATTTTTCCCATGTCATTATCTACATATTGTTTTCTTTTATCTGCGTTATCGCAAGAAAAGGTGACTATCGGAAACTCTCGCGTGTATGGGAATTTTATGGACATTTGGTGGGTTTCACTCATATAAAACCAATAAAAATGATGCTCTGAATTAAGTGATTTTTGAACGAAACATTTTGATCCTGGTTATCTTTCATTTTTTGATAGATATTGTGACATACCGATATGTCACATGAAAATAAACTAACATTTATTTGTAGACTATATGGTGGAACATGCATTAGCAAATATCACGAGAGCAAGGACTTAGCAACGACCGTGAATAAACAATGTAGTTTTTGTTTTCTGTAAATGCATTAAGAGGTGTCTGGATGCCGAAAGTAGAAAATTTGGGATTGGGCGAAGAATTTAGACGATCGAAAGGTCAGCTACACCAAAATATAACGAACGTATGGATTGGCTGGGTGAGAGAAGGACGGTCAAATGTTATGAAAAAGAGGAAGGTAGTTTAATACGAAGTCTTCGAGGGTGAATCATGCAGGAAGAATTCATTCTGACCGGCATCGCGTTTCTGAACTGATCGTAGGTTCGTGAGAGGGAATGAGTATAATACAGATAGTCAGAATCGGGTTATCAGATCGTGAAATTTTAAGGACAGTAAATGATACTGCAGATATTGCATGTGGAAGTAATATTGATGCATAGATTGGGACTTTGTCGGGAGTGGTAATCGAGTAATAGATTTCGGAACTATGTCATAGGACGTAATCGGGACTGAGAATTTTGATAGTAAAATTGTAAATTCAAAGATATCTTGATAAAAGGCATAACATAAATTCACTAAATTGTTTGCTAAAAAGGTAACAATAAACTTTGTTAAATTTTGTTCTTTAGAAAAGAAAGTGATCTTTCATTTAGTCAATCCAAACAGAAATGAACTAGGAATAGAATCATTCTATTTCAGATTCCCAGCTGCGCTGTATAGTCAGCGGATCCTATAATCCATTGTAAAGGTAATAAGGATTATAATATATCGTGACCCATTGACCCAGCAAGCCGGACGCTAAGATCTTTGGCAGATATTAATGTAGAGAAAATTTTGTATATCTCAATATCATCTGAAGTGCAGAAATGAGGAATAGTTTTTAACTTACCTAGTAACGTTACAAATGTTACTAAGACAGAGGTCAACAATTAAATAGTAGAGGCAGTAATAACACTAACATTTCGTGAAAAGTTCATCATTTTATAGATCATTGTAAAATTTCACGATTCATGCAAAAATGTTTGACATTTTTGCGATAGCAAATAAAAAAATTCTGTTGCTGCGGCACGTCTGTACGATTTTGTGCGGTGTTGCTTGCGATATTTATAATTAAACAATATTCATATATCGTGGTTCGATAAAGATGTATGCGAATTCATCGGAAATTTCAATTTCAAGGAAATTTTAGACGTATCTACAGAAGCGAACGTGATATG
Organism: Teleogryllus oceanicus; assembly: GCA_964035755.1. Taxonomy (NCBI): domain Eukaryota; kingdom Metazoa; phylum Arthropoda; class Insecta; order Orthoptera; family Gryllidae; genus Teleogryllus; species Teleogryllus oceanicus. Next base: position 225,770,668 of record CAXIVR010000002.1, on the reverse strand, counting down.
ATCCCATAAAAATCAAAAGCAGGATGAAGAGTTCTACCAGAAATTTAAAGCATGGCAAATTGAAAATCATGTAGAAGTGATTACAGAAGTTGTGTTTTGCTTGCTTATTTTAAGAACATTATAAGCTAATTTACAAATTTTCTTTTTATAAAGACAAACCTTTTTCTTATGTTTTGTGTTACAAAATCACAGGCACATCAAGTAACCTCATTATGAGTTTATTACTCACAGCTGAGATGCATATTAACGCCATGAGTAAGTTTGATTACCAAGGAAGAGTTTGATTTGGTGGAATGTCAGGAAAATGATGTTCATTTACCTAATATACATTTTTCTAATTGCACTATTAAAATATCACAATTATCAATAATTATACCAAGAACTAATATAAGTTACTTTTATTTTGATTTGTTAGAATCTGATTTGTTTAGCACATCTCTATGTTTGTTTAATAAACAGTTGACTTGCGGTGAATCGATGGTTGTTTATTTACGTTGTTTAGAATGTAAAACTCTTTGCTAAGGATGTAAATTTCTTAACATACAGGTAGGTACAAATGCACTTAACAAAGCTGTAAGTGATGCGTGTTAATAAGGGTTAAAGATGCATGTTATCAATAAAAAAGTAACACACAATGTTGGTGAGCGTAAAAAGTTAATATCTGAGTCCGGAAAACCTAGAATTGAGCTGTCTGAATAGACGAACAAAATAGAAAATAGCGAAGAAAAGTGACATCTCAAAATCGTTCTTTTAATTTAAGAAAAGAGGTCTGTATAGATTTTTTTCATTTTTATTCCCTAAAATTCCATAAAGATAGTGCACCACTGCCCGCAGCCCGAGTAAAACATACGTTTCCCATTTATAAAAGCTGAACGCCTCCTGTAGAAAAATTTGGTTTTGGGGGGCCCTGTGTGTCCGGAGGTACTAAGACATCGCACCTGCCGAGCCGGCGGTAGTTACGCCACTGAAGGAGGCTTTACCTGAAACAAGAATCAGAGCGGTGATCCATTGCGTGGCACGGCTTCGTTCTGCTGCCATTTGCATGATGACAGGGTAGCCACATCCGGCTCGCAGCCCACCTACCGACCAACTGCAGCAGCGAACTCACCGAGCGAATCCGGCGATAGGCGACCGCAACGCGCACAGCGGCGGCGGAAGCAACGACTTCGCTTTTCCTCGTGGATTCCACCGAGTCTTCACTGGGACTTCCTGGTCAAGGTTGCTCAACCAGTTAGGCTCCGAGAACTTTCTTCTTCACGTACATCGACGCACTGTTCTGTGGCAAAGGCAGCAGAAAGACTTCGTTGGGCGCGCAGAAGACAATTATAGTTATTTACATACATACATACATACATACATTTGAACTGCAATTGGGTATGACCCGGTGGCAGTTAAATAACCATAATAATAACAATAGTAATAATAACAATAATAATAAATATTAATAATAACAATAATAATAACAATTAATACAGTACAAGCCGAACATGCAATAACCATACTATCACTAATATGAAGTATTATAACAAATATTTCAACTCTGTCATGATATCCAATGTATGTGATGCTAAAATTTAATACAAGCTACATAAATATTTTCTATTTTTTTTTTAAATTCATTGATCGTGTTCATTACACTTAACTGCACTACACTACACTACACTACGCTACACTACCCTACACTACACTACACTACACTACACTACACTACACTATACTACACTACCTACGCTACGCTACGCTACACTACACTACATTATTTTTGCTTTGAATTACACTGACCAGCACTTCACCGCACTTCACGCACTTCACAGCACTTCGTCATTTAATGTCTATTACTCTCATATTGTTCTAACTTATTTCTAAAGCTTCGGACACTTTGAGGAAAAGCTTTGAAAACTGATGCGGGTAAACTGTTCCAATCTTTAATTGTTCTGTTACAAAAGGAAAATTTTCCAAGATCTGAATTTTGTTTCATTGTTCGAATTTTGTGAGTGTGATCGCTTCGGCCGAAATAATTTGGTTTTTTAGTCTAACCTGAATTTCCTTCCAAGTTGGTTGACCTACGTATGATTTATAAAGAGCGCAAAGCCTCGTCCTTGTTCTTCTCGTTTCTAGAGGTTCCCATGACTTTTTTATTGCGTTAGTTCTATATGTAAACTTATTCGCTTTCCTCTGTATTCTATCTAGATTTTTCCGGTGCGACTTTCTGTATGGATCCCAACATGCCACTCCGTATTCCATGAGAGGGCGAACCAGCGAAAAATATGCTAATTCTTTTGCGTTTGCAGAACTTTTCTTTTTTATGCACCATATAAGGGTTCTAATGATCGAGTAGCGTCAAAAAGCCAAAGGGCCTTTCGCCCGAGGGCTTCTTGTCGCCCGCGATCATTAGAATCAGTTAACAACTGTGCTACATACATAATTTTATTTTTTACCAAATTTCATTGGTTCAGATTTACATCTTTAATAATTATCTAAATGTTGACTCGGTTTGTCTTTCCCTCCCATATTTCCCCTAGAGAACACGTAGCATTATTCAACTGTTTTCATATTTCCCTTGTAACTACAATCCTTTCGATCCAGGTAAGTTTCTCAGTGTACAATGAGCACCGTATCGAAAGCAATATGAAGCAATGACATTTTAGTAAACAGTTAAAGTGTTTTTTGTTCGTCTTAATACATGAAGAGCTGAGTGTCTGAAGTTAAGTATCAATTGTAAAGCCACCAGACAACCTATATATTCGGTTGCAGACTCATTTGAACAGTGTTGCTAAATTGGGGATTTTATGTCTAAATTTAACGTTTTTTGCCTTTAATGGCAACATTGAGGGGGAAAGTGTTTAACGGTTTGTTGGGAATTTTAATTTCATTTCACGTTCGAAACAAAAATTTTATTCAAGAACAAATAGAATAAGTTAAATTGAAATGATTTACTCTAAAATAAAGTAAATAAATGAATAAACTAGTAGCATTCATATTAAAACCGATAAAGGAATGTATACAGCGATTTCTATATCAGATCTATTCAGTAAGAGTTACGAGTTTCGCTCTGTGATTTCGAACGAGCTGCATCGCTCCCAACGTACCGCAAAAGAGTGATGATAGCTTTTCTGTGCTAGTACTAAACAGTGTTAAGTGGACGAAAGTACGTGTTTAGTGTTAGTGCATCTATATTTGTACGTCTAACAATGATCTTCTCAGCACAGGGCAATTATCTATGCAAGCCCTAGAATCAATTTACAATCCAGAAACACTAGCGTTTCAGCTAGATCGAATTCAGTCGCTGTCTGGAGGAGAATTCTAGCGGCCGGCTACTCTCACCAGTAGTTTTCCGTGGTTTCTCCGATCAACACCAGGTGACCGCCGGAGTAGTACCCTACCAAACGGGCCACGGACCCGTCCTTCCTCTTCCTTGTCCTATCCTCTCCCCTTACACACACCCATACACACACTTATACTAACATGCACTACACTACATGCTTACACATATTCCGGAAGAGTGGTCGGGAGCTTAGAGCTTGTCCCGGCTGGGGCGGTTCCCCGCTGGTGGGAGAGTCCTGGTTAGGGGGAAACCCAATTAGCCGACGGTAGGTCGGCGCCGGATCTCGCCATCCAGCGGGGGAAGATCACCGCCATCTCCCGAGAAAAACATGCACCACACTAGCGGGACTAATGGCAAAGCAGTTGACGCGCCCGGAAACACGAAAAAATCAATCAAAAACAATCCAGAATATCCAGCCACCAAGGCGGTTGCGGCCGGGAGCACGGGTAACGGCTGCACCTGCGACGGCGGAGGCTCAGGGAGAAGAGGGCAACAAGAAAGTGGGCGACGCCGAGATGAATGAACATGCTGTGCATATAGTCCTGTCCTGTGGTTGGTTGGTTGGTTAGTGATTCCGGGCTCATCAACCAGGTCATTAGTCCCGTAAGTGTAGTGCATGACTTTTTCCTCAGAAGATGGCGGTGATTTTGGATGGGGAGATACGACGTCGACATACCGTCGGCTAGCGGGGTTTCCCCCTAACCAGGACTCTCCCACCAGCGGGGCACCGCCCCAGCCGGGACGAGCTCTACGCTCCCGACCGCTTTCCCGGAAAATGTGGTAGTGCAGTGCATGTCACTGTAAGTGTGAGTGTGTGTGTGTGTAATGGGAAATATGACAAGGAAGAGGAAGGAATGATCGCGCGCGGTCCGTGGCCCGTTTGTTAGGGTACTGCTCCGGCGGTAGTATTAGTGGTGATAGTGGTAGTAGTGACAATAGTGGTAGTAATAGTAGTGATGGTGGTAATAGTAATGGTAGTAGTAGTAATAGTAGTGGTGGTGGTGGTAGTGGTAGTAGTAGTAATAATAATACTTTTGCTAATAGCTACTTTTGGCAAATTTGTAGCAAAAATTTACATAGTGTAGTAAAACGACCTATTTATTAACCTATTTCATCCGTTTTCAATTACTACCTTTTAAAATCCAGTAATTGTAGTACCTGCATGCGTAGTCAGTATTAAAATAAATGTCTAATAATCATGAAAATGTATATTAAAGAGCGTACAGCAGGACAACTGTTCAAGCGGCAGAAATTAACTAAACTTTAGTAGTGTACGTATGTGTAAATTTCGACTCCATAGCAGAAAGACGAACTCAAAGACAGGATGTTATGATGATAATCTAAATATAAAGTTTTTATTTAGTTTAAATTCTTTATTTCACTTTTCATTGTTTTTACACTTGGTTTAGAGACAGTCAATTTTTATCATTTGGCCACATAATTTATTATCCCATATTCACAGGTCAAAATCAAAACAAAGATTTTAAACTTCATACTATAATAATTTTCAAACTGCTATATGTACACGTGCCAAAAATTGACTATTTTCTTTATTACGTTATAAATATAAACTAATTATTAATATTGATTATTAACGAAAGGATTTTAAGAGAAGGATGATTGTTAAATTGGAATGAATAGTGTTTAATAAAGGGTTTAATGACTAAGCAATTCTCCTGAGGCAACTAATTACTTGTGTCAAAACAATAAATTTTATAGTTCGAGATAAAGAATTTGTGGTAGAAAATTTTTTAACTTATAGCCGAGGTGGCTAAGAGCGAGTACCGACTCAGCGCTTCGGTCCGAAGGGTCGTGGTTTCGAGTCCCGCCTCGGGCATGGTTGTTTGTCCCTTGACTTCGTACGTGTTGTCGCGGAGGGCCTCGCGTTCTGCTGACCCCAGATCAGAGCAGCTCGCAAATATGTTGGTCTAGTGTATGGTCGAATACGCGTCCCATCAGGACGTAAAGGGTAACCGGCTGTTGGCTGAATAAAAGCCCTAGAAAAAATAACTTTTAGGAAAAAACTAAGAATATTAACAATATATTAAAATATAGGTTATACTTAACTTATATCAGGCAAACACTGGAGTTGTGTGCGGCGCTATTCCCAAACGGTCCTACAGTTGAATAAAACTACTTGCTGCGCCGCTCACTAAAACTACCTGCGGTGATGTTATCGTAGGCTTCCGCGGCCAGAGTCATGATCTGGGCTGTCCGGGTGACGCCGCGTCGAAGGCTGGGGTGCCGACGTTTCGACCGACATATCGCGGTCCTCTTTAGGGCTGTACTGCCCAGTACTTGGACAGCCCAGACCATACCTGCGGTCATCCTCGGAGCGCTTAAGAAATACGTCCTCACAGCTCGGAGACCATGGCATGAATGATATATTTCTTACTAATTGTGTATATTCTTATATACTTATATTCTTATATATTTCTTACTAATTCTGTAAACTATCATTAAAGAATGAATCTATCCACTATTATTAATGTTATTATTTATTTTATTTACCTTGCTATGTTCATAAATGTTCTTAGTATTCAGACGTTACCTTGATTGTACTTCTATTTTTGCTCATGGGTCTCAACATACAACAAGTTACCTTCTTACCTGCCGTATGTGGACGTGCAATTCTATACAGAATTACGATTCCTGGAAGTTCTGTTGATTGAAATCAGTTATTTGAATTGATGCCAACTAACTACAAGTTATCGGCCATTTCTTTTTCAAAATAATAACTTAACATTTATTAAAAACATTATTACACTTAAGAATGAGCTCATCACAATCTGATCTGACTTTTTCTGTTTACAATAACTACAAATCTCGTACGGTCGAGAATAAAAGTTTATGGGCTTACTGTGATCTTCGCACGCAATGCTGATATCTCGGATGAGAAACCGGGAGCGGTAGCTCAGTGCATCAACTGATGTCACTGCAGCGCCTCTGACCGGGAGGTCCTAGGTTCCTACTCCCCACGGCGGCAGGATTTTCGACACTAGCTATCCAGCTAGGTCGAATTCAGTCGCTGTCTGGAGGAGAATTCTGGCGACCGGCTGCTCTGATCGGTAGTTTTCCGTGGTTTCTCCGATCAACACCAGGTGAATGCCGGAGCAGTACCCTACCAAACGGGCCACGGACCGCGCGCGATGTGTCCTTCCTCTTCCTTGTCCTATCCTCTCCTCTAACACACACACACACACTTACACTAACATGCACCACACTATCACATATTCCGGGAGACCGATCGAGAGCTTAGAGCTTGTCCCGGCTGGGGCGGTGCCCGCGCTGGTGGGAGAGTCCTGGTTCGGGGGAAACCCCACTAGCCGACGGTAGGTCGGCGCCGGATCTCGCCATCCAACGGGGGAAGATCAACACCATCTCCCGAGAAAAAAACACGCACTACACTAACGGGGCCAATGGCCAAAGCAGTTTGCGCGCCAGGAAACACGAAAAAAATCAATCAATCAACATAATAAGATCGAACAAGGATAATAAAAACTATTAAAAAAGAAGCGCACTCGCTGCAAGCATACAGCATTTAAAAATGTGATCGTATTCTTATGCGATCACCGCCATGTTGCCGTTTCCACATGAAGGATGGTGGAGTGGAGAGACAGCGACTGCGGAGAGACTTTTTTAACGCTCTACGTAGTACAAGTTTTTGTAAGTAAGAGACGACAGAGGGAAAGAAAAAAGGGAGAAAGAGAAAAAAGGAGAGAGAGAGTGAGAGAGAGGAAATGGGAGAGAGAAGAGAGAAAACGAGTGGGACAAGAGACCAGAGAGAGACAAGAGAGAGGGAGAAAAGAGATAGAAAAAAGGAAGAATGAGAAAACGGGTAAGATTTGTTTAGTACGTTTCATGACAGACTTCGCGTGAACATTATTAGATGATTATGAGATGATTGCTAGTTTTGAAAATACACGAAGGACTCAAATGCGACGCAAACGAATTAACATGTCATTGCTTAGTGTGTCTTCCCAACCTGTCACATTGCCCATGCTTTTGTGCTTATTTCAGCCCGCGACCTTACGAGACAACAGTGTGAAACGATTCATCATGTTTCATTCCTTGGTTCTTCTCAACGGGCATTTGTAGAGATAGCTAGGATCAGCCCCCTCGAGACAGTGCATAGTGCAGTAATGATATTGGAAGTAGTTAAGCATGTTCATGAATACAACCAGAGTACTGTGATAAGCCGGAAACCCCCTGTTTTATTTGAATAGAAAAACAGCATCAAAACATTATAAATAACACGAACATGAATGTGTATAGTCAAGGAATACACGATGTTAGGGCGACCTCTAAATAATAAGATCCATAGTCGCATGACGCTCTTTATTTGTAGAAAGTGCGGCAGTGTACGGAGGAGGCGGTGCAAGCCGTAGTTTTGTACAGATTTAGTAATATTCAGTCTATCTTGTGACACCGGTCAGAGAGGAGGCATTTGACCAACACGTTACGAAATTGGCTGATTCCAGGTTTACGGTACACCTTAGCCTGGGCCTCGATTACGGTGCCTTGACGTGATCCGTTTCTCTTCCAATCGGTGCGCAGGAATGTTATCATTCACCAGACAGGAATATTTTATATTTTTTTGAGAATCATTTCAAAAGAAATTCTCTTAAAAGTGAGTGTTCCCTGTTAAAATAAATTCTCTTACTTTGTCAAATTGTTATTCAAAATTACGCTGTTTTCTAGTATGATCTAAAGTGGATTCGCCTTTTCGGCTGAAAACAAGATGGTAATTTGTAACTCAGTATAAATTCACTAATACGATTTTTTGTAATAGGAATTTGGCCTGACAATTTTTTTTTATAATTCAATGTAATTTTTTCTAATGTTTCAGGCTTGTGCCTAATCACTGTTTATGAAAACTTGTATGTAATTTCATGATTTTGGTATGTCCCGGCATTGGTCGTTCATGTTTGTAATGTAATTCTGTTTCGTGCAACTCTTCTAGTTTGCACCTTTTAGGATTGGCTCTTATTTATTTTGATTCAATAAATGTATGTTTTCTTACATTGAATATTAGATCAAGTATTCAATACAGCGGCAGTCACAGCGGAGTAGTTCTTTGAACGTTTTAATTGTGTTGACTCCGAACTTGTAAATATTTTTCCTTTGCGAAGTTTCCTATGCCCTATGGATTTTTATGTTAGTCCCGTCCCAGTCCATTAGATGCACGTGTCATATGAAATGTAATGTTTATTTTCCTTTCCCTGGTTGAAAATCCCTTATTGGGATTCAGGAGAGGAAATAAATTGTCGCAGTCATTTGCGGCTGGCGACCGTTCTTTGATTTGATTAAAATTGTCCACTTACCTGTTCCCACCTTGAAATATAACAAGGGAATCGGAAAAATGGGAGGTTTTTTTAGTGGTTAGGCCCAGGCTAGCTGTGAATCCTACACGCTGCGGAGGGCGGGCTCCACAGTGTCTTTGGAACATTTTCCCCTGCCCTCGTAAAAAGAGACAGACACACGTTTTGCCGTCAATCATTTTTTCGGTATCAAGGACCCACAAAACATGGATTCTGGCTACACCACGTGTTAGAAAATTTTATTTTCTCGCACTTACTAACGTGAGAAGAGAAAATATTGTAATTGAGCGCTGGAAAACAGGAAATTTTCGACACAAAAACTACTATTGCCGGGCTGTGGAAACGAAAAAGTGAATTAATCCAATTGTTGAATACTGAAAAAAATCCTCTAACACGTGGTGTAGCCATAATAATTGATTTGTGTGTCCTTGATATGGAAAAACCGATGACGGTGAAATGTCTGTCCGTCCGTTATTCCACTAGCGCATAAACCATACATAGGATTCTTTCTGTCATACGTGAAAGTGTTTCTGTCGATAATCTTCCTTTTTCCGAAGCATAATTACTTTCTCTATACTGCGTGAGAAGAAGCGAAAATGTAGAAATGCCCGCAGATAAGTGTTCATTAATTCTTAGTTCTATTAATTTTACGATTTTATTGAATTCTAGGGTTTTTATTATAACAACGGTTTTTATTATAAGCTATATAACATATCAAGTACATATCAAGGCATTACATTTAAAGCAAAAATTTTGATATTTTGGCCTCAATTTTTTTTCTAAATGAAAATTATTAAGTGATTCAAATATAAAGATTTCCTCTGCTTCTGTTTTCCTAATAAACTGTTAGACAACAAAGTATTTTGGGTAAAATGGATTAGAAACGCTAGGTTTAACAGATTTAAGGATATTTGAAGTGATGCAGCAAAGGCCAGAGTTACGAGCCTCGTAGCCCACTAGGACACGCGTAACGAAGCGCCAACTGCACTCCATACGTGTTAACATATATGCCCGCCATTCAGAGAAAAGGCAAAATGCTACAACATGTATTCGTCACGGGGATTCGTGTTGTCGTTCTCTGTTTTTGCGAAGTGATTCAATTCCTTCACGATGGGCACGATAAGACATAAGAGTCGTTGAGAAATACTTTTTATAAAAAGTAAATATTTATATAATACTTAAACCGTCTTTAAATACGTTAATTGCCATTCATTTAATTAACGTATGATGCAAACATACCGAATAAATAAATAGTATCTCGTTAAGAATTTGTTAATATTTTCATTAACAAATAGAAATAGAATTGATAAATAATTAAACATGTAATTCAAATTTTGTGAGGCTTGGTCTATTTACGACTTTTCATTGCAAGACCTGATAAAATCGTAGTATTGAATAAATTTGGAAGTGTGTGTATGCAAATACTTCGCAAACGCTGGTATCAGGCGTTGCCAAACCTGCACTCAAAACACACGTACGAACATCCATTGCTGTTGCTTAGCCACCATCAGCATCTCCAGGGTCTGCAATTGTTGCTGGAAAACATTCTAATATTGCAAAGGGTTACATTGCTTCTCATTTTCTATTGCAATAAACCATTTTGAAATAATATAACCATTCATTCAAATTATGTAGAAAACAAACAAAACAAAATAATTAATAGTAAACTGCTAACAATTTTATTGCTTTATTTATTTAAAAATAGAAACAAATGATCAATCACTTTTTTCGAGTTGTCCATGCTGCATTTTCATGTATACTTTTCATACCGATGATCTTATAAAATCGTAATAAAAAGATACTCTCGTATAGGTTGTGTATGAAAATACGTTGCAATTGCTTCCATCACTTGATGGGACTCCTACACTTACAACACCCTCAAGTACCATAATCCATCCCTAAATTGCATTGCATACCCACCGCCATTGTCTCCAGGGCACACACTTGTACCTGAAACACATACCAATAAATTATTTTTTCTTCAATTTCATATATTTAATAACTTCAACAACAATTGTAACTTCCATTTTGCTAGCATCACAAACGAAATAAAACTCACCATTAAGATATCCTGCACAAAACTTGTCATTCGTTAGGAATGGCAGAAACGACGGAGGTACATCTTTTTCACACTGATCAAAATCAACATACGGCAAAGTTAATTTGCGAAGTTTTTACTGTAAATCTCGTTTTCGTTTCCACCCCATCCGACAACCTGAAATAGCAGCAATAAATTTTGCACATAGCAGACGTACCCTTTCTTCCCAAACGCACCGACAAACGTGACACCCCGGGCCAGGGGGAAGGCAGGAGGAGGACGCGTTGACCAATTTCTAGAAGGTAGAACCACAGTTGTCTGCGATTGGTGCAACATCCCAAGGGGTAGAAAGGACGCTGTCTCAAGGGGAGGGGGCGAGTTCGTTTACGTACGAGGCGAACATATCGTCATATTTCCCTGCCGAAGGGGAGATTTTGCCGGCGCGTACGCCACGACGAAAAAATATTTCTGAGCGGGGTTTTCCGTCCAGAATTATTGTCCATAGACTAGTACATATTTATCATTTTAGCAACAATAATTCTAACTTTTAGTAATCGGTTTGTAACTTCTGTCAAACTTCTATTTTGAGATGTTCATTTAAGGCACAATTTGCGGGGCCTTCCAGGCCGTTCTAACGCATATTTCGAATTTGTTTATAAAATTATAAATTGTTGAAAATTGTTATTCCGTTTCGGTTCTGAGACATCGGAGACTCCCTTTAGATTTGCAAAATTTGGAAATTATTTATAAATTTGCAATTGTTGCAATTTTTATAGTTTCATCTGAATGGCGTTTAAACGCGATTAGATGATGATTGATCTCAGTTTCGTCAAGTATGACTTTTAGACAATGAAAGTGAATTTCGATCAAAGTTTACCCATTTAAATAAAGTGTATCTTACTATAAATACTATTTAGAGTTTTGTCTATACGTGCTACTTAGACAAAACATGCTGCGTCAACAGCACGTACAATCTCGTCTTATTTTATTTTATTTAATAGGTAATTATTACAGCCAAATTAGAAAACTTGATGCAATTGGCTAGTCCGAGGCCTTTAAGCCATTACAATACCTACATTCTACCGCGTTCTAACCTTTCGCCTTCTGGTATTCACCCCAAATGGTCTCTCCATCGCATCAAAGCCGCGGAAACGAGACCATAAGGTACGGCTGAGGGAAAAACCCCTGAAGGGGGAAAACCTGCCGTTAGAAGCCGAGTACATGCTACTCTATCCGGTTTTTAGACTATTTATTTATTTGGCGCGGGCACCAGGCGTTCTCCTTCCAGTGTTTGGCCTCCACCGCACCTGAAAACAAACAGCACCACAGAAAATCGTCCGCACCAACGCCTCTGCCCTAACATTTCCGATACCCACTTCCCTTCGCCCCCTAATGTGCTTTATTTTAACCGTTTCCTTTTATTTTATTTTAATTTAATTTATTTAACTTATTTTAATTAATTTAATTTTAATTTATATAACTTATTTTAATTTAATTTTAATTTATTTAACTTATTTTAATTATTTTAACCTAACATAACTTACTGACTAACTTAATTATTGATAGTTTATTGATTTATTACATATTTCTCTCCAGTCTAGGCTCTGCTCGTACTAACCACTGCTGTTTTCCCACTCCTTAATTTCAGTTTCTCTAGTGGTCCGAACCTTTCCGAGAAATGTTCCTAATTCTTTCATGAAGTTAGCTCTTTTATCCCCTAGAATGTTTTGGGCGAGCGTTACGTTCCTATGTTGGAAGTAGTAATTTCCCATTCCCATCCATTTTCCTCTCCAAGTTTCGGTCGCACTGCAAATTAAAAGGATGTGGATCCAGTCTTCCCTATCACCGCAAAGCACACAGATGCCATTACCATTCGAGTCCTTTAATCTACGTTGCATCCACCCCCCGACCCTGAACCAAGCGTATCCCCCTCTTGCGTCCTTTTGCAGTGTGTTTACTTAACGTTCGCAACCCCATAACGGACTCGCGTGAATTTGCGCAACTAGCGAACGTTGTTCGGCCGTTGCTGCCAGGATCTCTTGCCTTTTAATATCCGCAAGTCTATCCGAAATTAACCGTTCTATGTCACGTGTTCCCCTATCTCCCACCATTTCCGGAGAAACGTCTCCCAGACCTGAACGTTCCAGTAGCAGTTTAATTTTATACGACCAGTAGCGTTGGTTGCTTCCCTGTAACTGCACCCGAAAACATCTATTTATAAATGTGTCAGCCTGTTCACCTGCTAATTTAATCCAAAGTTTAATGGGTTTCATTTTAAAATCTTTCCAAATTCCTACACTACCGACCTCTCTTAGGACTCCGGCATTTGCTGCGAACCTAGAGACTCCGAGAATTAATTTGAAATAATCTGTTTCGACGCTTTCTAGTCGATCTATCCTATCCACTCCCCAAATTTCTGCCCCATAATTCATTGCTGGGAGAACTAGCGATTTAAACATCGTCTCGCACACTTTTAAAGGATATTCCGGAACCCTGCGCACTGCGCAAACGATTTCTTTGAGCGCAATTCTTCCTTTACTGTGCGCCGCCACTATGTGATTCTTCCATCCACCATTCATGGAAAATTTTGCCCCAAGATATGTAAATGTTTTGACCCGGTCGATATCCTCCTGAGCGTAAAACCATTTCTCCTTGTTACCCCAGATAAATCCATCCTTGAAGACAACTACTTTGGTTTTTTGAATAAAAATGTGGAACGCTTCACGATTTTGCGTGTCATCTTTGCGCAGGGGCCATGCTAATCTTCTCTGTATCGTTCCAATTTTAGTATATGTACTGCCGAAGCAATACTCGCTGCCGAATCGCTCGCAATACTGCCGAATCTCGTCTTATTTGCAATAGCTACGCAATATACAATATGACCTATGAGAACTTGCAAAAATATTTATTTCAGCAGCAATTATTTTCTCCTCGCTGGTAATCGATATCGGGTTCTTAAAATTAACATGCCTAACCTGTTTCCCCTACATTACCCTATATTAACTTCCTCTTTCCCGACGCAAAAAGAGTGTGAAACATCTGCATTTACAGTTCTTAAAAAATCAGAGAGTTTCATTTACATTAATTCAAGATCTAGTTTTAAAAACAGAATTCATGATGGAAAAAATCTCTAAAATCTCTTGCGTCAAATTGTTTTTCGACAATGTTAATATTTCTTTGCAATTTTCGAAAATATGATTGTTCGCCCGAAATTGGACGTGCGACATTTTTAAACGTCTTTTGCGTCGAGGAATAGATTTACAGACAAACAATTGGAGCTCTTTTGAGAAAATTTGGAAAGTATGATGGGTTTTGGTGTAAAGTACCGTCAAAATTAAAAGATTCGTTTTAAATTCGAAGATTCGTGACATCAGCCAGATCGTTCCATCCACTTTGGTGAAAATCCTGTTTACTTTATGCTCAAGAATTATTCATACGTAGACGGACAGGTGAAGAGCTTCGAAAAAACTTTCTCAGGTTCAAAACAATCGTTTTGACAGACCTGTGTATAAAAAGTAATATACGAACTCGATCAACAATCTACCTTTTTCGAATTAGCAACTTGCATTTTTTCTATGGAAATTTCGACACTTTCTCCTGCAGCATTACATAATTCTCTCTTTACACTAGTATATGTGGAGATACAAATATGCTAACGTTGCTAGGACTTGAACTCGGGTTCTTCTAATCTAGAGGTCTAGCTCGACCGCACTATGCTACCACAAACATTGGTCACCACGTTGTCCAGGCGCACTTATTACAAAAACAATAATAACGTGATATTCATTGATCTTAGATTTTTTATTAGAGAAAAGTACTCCAAGTGTCAAAAATATCAAATTCACAATAGGAATGCAAAGAAATAAAACACACGCAACTACATAGCACATTGTAGTTAAAAATATTTTCTAAAATTTTCATATCAGCGATATTTCCGCCTCGTACGTAAACGAAGTCACCCCCTCCCCCTGAGATAGCGTCTTTTCTACCCCTTGGGATGTTGCACCAATCACAGACAACTATGGTTCTACCTGCTAGCGATTGATCAACACGTCCCTCCCCCTGGCCGGGGGTGTCCAATGTTTTGGTACGGAAGTGGCGGTACGGAAGATAGAATTTTCCCGACCAATTCTTGTGAGGGAAAGGGTACCATTCCTGTTTCATACAGGATAGAAGATACTTCGGAAAAGTAGTTTGATTACTTACAACTCCCATCTTTCCCGGAAGAAACAGCCTTTCAAATTGTTTGTCAAAGTCAAGACAAATCGGTCGAATTGCGAAATTCAATATAAGGCGTTCTTTGAGTTTAACTAGGGATATGTCCTGCATCCAGTTTAATGCACCGCCTCTAAAACGTGGATGGGTTATTATTTTGTCAATCTGAAACGTTTAAGAAATTACAAAACTGCAAGACATTGATTATATCCACTGATTAATTATTTATTGATTCAGTTGACACGTACTTCGCGTTTCTGTGTATAAAGTTCATCGGTATCCCAGTCATGATATACTTTCCCAGCAGCAATTTTAAAAGCTTCGGATCCTTCTGCTGACCAGAAGAATGATCCCAGAAGCAATGTCCAGCTTCGTTGATGAAAGGTTAAGTAAAGAAAAACACTATAAATCTACGATATTCTACTTGATAATTTTTACTATTACTATCAAATAAGAGGACGTTATTTCCAACAATAAGTGAGTAAATAAAATTATTTTAATTTACCCGTTACAACAACATGCTCTGAAATAATTGTGCTTCCGCAAATAAGCACCATGCTTCTTTCCAATAGCATATACACGCCAGCATGCCAAGGAATCTCCAAAACAGACCCTCTTGTTTCCTTTGACAAATACCACCAATAGTGATAGCCACGTAACTCACATCGAAGCGAGTGGAAGGATTCATTTCACCACATTCTGAAACAGAAATTAAAGTATACATATTATATATAATATATTATAAAATATTAATATATAATTATATACTATTTTTAAGAAATAATTAATAAAATACATATTAATAAAAATTCGCTGTTCCTAGATAGAAAAACTTTTGTAAATGGGACACGCAAACATCAAGGAAGTTTAAAATTTGTGTTCGTTTTCTATTTCAGTGGTGAATTTTATGTTGGGGCGTAAAGAGTTGATGTATTGTGTGAAAATATGAAGTTGACTGGTGGTGCCTGTCCACAGTGCCAACACGTCGTTTACGTACCTATTCTAGAAAATGAGACTTTTTACAAGGGATGTCTATAAGCCAATAATATATTTTCCCAGTTGTCGATAAATATTTCAGCTAATTAAAGTGAGAATGGTGAACCCATGGGTAATCCAAAATCTTGGGTGTAAAATGTGCCACTTAAATTGAAATAGTTGGCATCTACTGTGATAATTTAAAAAAATCTTTTCAAACTGCGCGGAAAGCTAGCCTTTTTTGATAAATTTATAAAAGTTACCTATTAAAATTGAATTATTAATTTATTAAATTTCCTGCTAATTTTAAGCCTGGGTTCGACGTACAACATATACTCCTTACCTGTTGGATGTGGACGTGTGATTCTATACAGAAGCACGATTGCTGGAAGTTCAATTAATTGGTATCAATTAGATTGATGGAAACTACTATGAATTATCGGTCTTTTTCAATAATAAAAATTTAACATTTATTTTTATTATTTATTAATGGCAGTTCTGTCAAATTTTCGTGAATTTCTTTTCACTTTAAATCTTGAAACACCGTACGGGTTTGATTATATTCGTAAGCTTACGGTCACAATTATGTTTGTAACCTTGAATGTTAGTTCCTCGGCTGACGGGTAGAATGAAGTTCTGAAATTCTGAACCAATTTTTGTGTTCTTTTCTAAATAAACATGTTTAGAATATCCTCAATTATTGCTCTAATTAGATTTAATATTCCCACAAATCTAACACGCGGTCGGGATCTTCCCTATCTGTGTTTCACATGAAGCACCTACTCGCGACTGACTATATTCATCTAATTATTGGAAAATTCTTCCATCCACGAAGCCACCTTCATGTATCTATCCTCGAAACATGAAGTGTATTTAATTTCAACTTCCACCAAATATAATCAAAATTCCCAATTATATCTAATATCACAATTTCCACGAGACCAAGCTCTAAACTTCCAACTAAACAATTCCCGGCATATTATAATCTACATAAAACTCAGCCTACGTTGAAAACTCGATCGCACCCATCAACCGCTTATTTGTTACGAATAAGTTTTTCTAAAGAATGAATTCATGCGATATTCCTGACGATCACGACATCCAACGCACTCTTCACATTTTCTGCACCTCATGTGTTCGGGGCCATGCCCATTTGTATAACGATCTGGCATCAAACATGGAATATTAACCCTTGTTGATGCGTGGTCCTAACAACGCGTATTCTTTGACTAATCCATGCCATATTTCAACGCTTTTTTAAATTTTTTTAAAGTATATTTATTTCCTCTTCAATTTACTACAAATTTCCAGGATTTTTTAATAAAATGATACAGAACATTTTAGAGATGCCAGAAATTCATATCACAACTATTGGTAATAATGATTTTATTTTAAAAATATATTCGAGTAAAATGGATTTTATTAAATATTTTTTATTTTTTAAATAAATTTGGATTTTAAGAGAAGTCATTATTTAGCATTAACGTAGAAAATTATTTATGGAGGGAGAAATATATCTTTGGAGAACGGGAACGAATTCGTTTTTTATTCGAGTAAAATGGATTTTATAAATTTTTTATGTATCTGTTTGTTGGAGATGAACCTTCAGCCTTTAGAATTCTCCGTAAATATTTATTTTGAATAATGTGTATTTTCTTCATGTTTGACGCAGAAGCATTTCACCAAATTGGGCATGCGTATGTAAATGATGGTTTTGTTATTGCCGTGAAATATTATATACAACAATCAATTTGTAATTTCGAAAACTTATTAGTTACGGGGTATATTTTGATACTTTTTGATGTTTTATTGCAATATATTGAATATGTGCTTTCACGGAATATGTATATATTTTAAAAAAAGAAGGTATTCTGACATCGCTTCATTTAGAGCTTCTACTGAAGAGATTGTTATATTTTTTGTTTTAAATGAAAGAACATGATCCCTAGATGTGTTGTCAGATATTGTTTGTGTTGATTCACCATTTAGTACGCTTATCAATAGCCAATGGTTTCCTTCCAAAGGGTGGCTGTTTCAAAATAATGTGTGTATGTCTTTCTCTCTCTCTCTCTCTCTCTCTCTCTCTCTCTCTATATATATATATATATATATATATATGTATATATATATATATATATATTGTGACATACCGATATGTCAAGTTAAAATAAACTAACATTTATTTGTAGACAATATGGTGGAACATGCATTACGAAATATCACGAGAGCTAGAGCTTAGCAACGACCGTGAATAAACAATGTAGTTTTTGTTTTTTCTAAATGCATTAAGAGTTGTCTGGATGCCGAAAGTAGAAAATTTGGGATTGGGCGAAGAAGTTTAGACGATCAAAAGGTCAGCTACACCAAAATATAACGAACGTATGGATTGGCTGGGTGAGAGAAGGGCGGTCAAATGTTATGAAAAAAAGGAAGGTAGTTTAATACGAAGTCTTCGAGGGTGAATCATGCAGGAAGAATTCATTCTGACCGGCATCGCGTTTCTGAACTGATCGTAGGTTCGTGAGAGGGAACGAGGATAATACAGATAGTCAGAATCGGGTTATCAGTGGAATTTTAAGGACAGTGAATGATATTGCCGATACTTTCATGTGGAAGTAATATTGATGTATAAATTGGAACTTTGTCGGGAGTGGTAATCGAGTTCGGGACTATGTCATAGGACGTAATCGGGACTGATAATTTTGATAGTTTGAGACCAGCTTGGATACGGGCAGAAGAGGATTTCTTGGGACTTTGGACTACGGCACGCTCGCAAGATATTTCGACTGAGAAGTCTACGAGGGACATCAACGAAGAATAGATAAGTTAACCGCGGTATAAAATTGTAAATTGAAAGATATCTTGATCAAAGGCATAACATAAATTCACTAAATTGTTTGCTAAAAAGGTAAAATAAACTTTGTTAAATTTTGTTCTTTAGAAAAGAAAATGATCTTTCATTTAGTCAATCCAAACAGAAATGAACTAGGAATAGAATCATTCTATTTCAGATTCCCAGCTGCCCTGTATAGTCAGCGGATCCTATAATCCATTATGAAGGTAATAAGGATTATAATATATCGTGACCCATTGACACAGCAAGCCGGACGCTAAGATCTTTGTCAGATATTAATGTAGAGAAAATTTTGTATATCTCAATATATTGAAACGCACCGCGTTTGTGCCTAAAGAAACGGTGATACAACAAGTAAGCACGCGGCAAAACGGTTGCCAGAGGGCGCCCGCTAGCCACAAGAAACAGTTACGGGCGGCGAAGTGTTGTCGGTTGGCCGAAGGCGTGAGAAAAGACGCCGCGAGCCTTCAGTGTACGGCCGGTCGCCGGTAAGGAAGGAAGTACCTGAGGATGCTCCGCGTTCGAACAAGGTAGAATAGTGTTGCGAACGAATGAGCGCTGCAAAAAGTGATTGACGGACGAGTTGTGCTAGACATAACCATCATTAGTAGCTCGGACGTAGTGCCAGAGTAACAGGTATTATCCGGGGTAGTACTGATCGAGAGAACTTGTGTGCAGAGGAGTACGCCACGGGACTAGTAGCATGGTGAAATGGTGAGACACGTGCTAGCAAACTGTACCTTGAATAATTAGTGGCGTTTGTCAGCTCGCGGAAGGTGACATCGAGTAGATCAGGGTGAACTGGAAAGGAGTTCAGCGGGGAGGCGCAGAGGCACCGTGGGAAGATTACGCTGGAGAAAGTGCTTCGGAAACGCAACGCATCGGCTGGCCCCCAGTGGAGCGGGCATAGGCAGCACAGCGAAGGAGTACGAGACAACCCGAAAGTCCCCGAAGCCGCCGACGCTCAAGGGGGGAGTATTAAACGGTAAATATTTCCTCGATCGATGTAAGATCGAAAGAACTAACAGTGATTCTGGGTGAGGTAAATAAAAGGATAAAGACCACCACAGATATTTGTAATCAATAGTGATTTGTGTAGAATAATAAATAATTCATGTTTATTTTGTTCACGGAACAGTGGTGTCTGATTAATAATCCCGAGCCCATTCACGAGAAAAAAACACCTGTCCCTTGCAAATAAATTTACTGCGAACAAGCCGGGCTTACCGGTTCGTCTATATATATATATATATATATATATATATATTGAAACGCACCGCGTTTCCACCCAAAGAAACGGCGAGACATCAAGCAAGAACGCGGCAGAACGGTTGCAAGAGGGCGCTCGCTAGCCACGAAAAACGGTTACGGGCGGCGAGGTGTCGTCGGTTGGCCGACCGTGGAACGAGGCCGCGAGGAGGCAGTGCTCGGCGGCGCCGGCGAGGAAGGACGTATCTGGGGTTGCTCCGCGATCGAAAAGCAAACTAGTATCGCGAACGAACGAGTGCAGAAAGATTAATTGACGGACAATTTGTGCGTGATAACAATCAATAGTCGATCGGACATATTGCCAAAGTGATAGCTGCTATTTGGAGTAACACAGATCAAAAGACGTCGAGTGGATCGGAGAATTGGAAAGGAGAACGTACTTCGGAAGCGCAGCGCCTCACCTCGGCTGGTCCCAAGTGAAACGACCCCGGCAGGCAACGAAGGGGCGAGAGGCAACCCGAGAGTCCCCGAAGCCGCCGACGCTCGTAGTGGAAGAAGTAACGGTAAATATTTCTTCGATCGATAAGATCGAGAGACTAACAGTGATTCTGGGTTGTATGAAAGAAAAGGGTAAAGACCACCATAGATATTGTATCATTAGTGATTTGTATAGAATTAATAAATAGTTCAGTTTATTTTGTTCACGGAACAGTGGTGTTTGATTAATAACCCCGAGCCCATTCACGAGAAAGAACACCTGTCCCTTACAAATAAATTTACTGAGAACAAGCCGGCCTACCCGGTACGTCACAATATATATTTTTTTTCAAGAGTGCTCATTTCGTGCAGAGGACAGTTTTGTAAAATCCAGTGGAGACTGCGTGTGTAAGCGCTGCAGCCATCCGAAGTGCAGCTGCGACGCCCAGTGTAATAACGCAAAGATCCGATTTTGCGACGCGCCATTGACTTGGAGCGTGGGCATGCACGTTCGTGGCGAGGACGGAAAAAAAGGGAGAAGAGGGGAGCCGGGAGCGGATGAAGCGTACGAGAGAAGGGCCTGATTTGACCGATCGCGTGACGGACGGGCGAAGCGAACGAGAGAAGGGCTCGAGCCACCGAACGCGTGACGGACAGGTCAAGCGTACGAGAGAAGCTGGAGTGACGTCGCTGCGACACCGGGCAGCGGGAGTGCCAAGGTAGCCTTCGAGCGAACTGAAGAGCGCCGTAAAGGTAACCGAACTTGCGACTTTTCGTGCGAAGATTGGTGCGGACCAGAAAGTGGATAACGGCAAATTTGCGTGGTAGTTCATGTGAGAAACTCCCTAAATTCAGTATAAAAGAATGTCACCTTTTAAACAAATTCGTGGAGGTTTAAACTCTGCTAAAAGTATGCCTTGTTTGATTTCGCCAAAGGCCGAAACCTTGTACAATTTTACGGTAATGTTATGTAACTAACTGGCTTCATTCTGTGTTATTGGGGAAAGATTAAGTTGTTCCACTATTTGAATAATGTGTATATTCTTTTATGGTTTAAATTCTGCTAAAAGTATGCCTTGTTTGATTTCGCCAAAGGCCAAAACCTTGTACAATTTTACGGAATGTTATGTAACTAACTGGCTTCATTCTGGGTTATTGGGGAAAGATTGAGTTGTTCCACTATTTGATGAATGTGTATATTTTTTTTGTGATTTAAATTGTACGTATTATAGTAGATTTCCATGTTACTTTGTCACATCACTTTCTCATACCCAAAAGATCCTGCCCCCGAGATATTTAAGCTCGAAAGAGCAGTCTATCAGGGCGTTTCCACTTGTGGAGGCGTTACAATATATACATATACACAGGCGTTACTGATATATATATATATATATATATATATATATATATATCAGTTTTTTCAAAAAAATTAGAGAGACTTTTTTACGTACGAATGGAAACCTTTCTCAGTAAACACGACGATCTTTCAGATTGCCAACATGGATTTAGAAAATCCAAATCAACGGAAACAGCTATATTTTCTTTTCTTAAAGATGTCGCCTCATTATTGGAACAAAACGAGGCACCTATCGGATTATTTTTCGATCTCTCAAAAGCTTTTGACGTCATTGATCATGACAATTTACTTTCAAAATTACCTTCATATGGAATCCGTGGTATTGCTCTAGATTGGTTATGTTCGTACCTTAAACAACGATCTCAGAGAGTGGAAATACCTTACTGGAATGATGGAACATTACGTACGAACCTTTCCGACTCTTTGTCCATTGCACGTGGAGTTCCTGAAGGATCGATTTTAGGCCCTATTCTGTTCCTACTTTACGTAAACGATATGCCCTCGACGATTCGAAACGGAAGAACGGTTCTCTTTGCGGATGATACGAACATCTTTTGCAATAAAGAAACCGTAAATATTACAATATCAGATGTTTCAAATTGGTTCCGAAATAACAAATTAATAGTACACGAAAAGAAAACGGGTTTAATGCAGTTTTCCATTTCAAATAAACAATTCTGTGCCCCATTGAAAATGAACTGTGTACCATTCTGATGTTAAAGCAACACAATTTTTAGGTCTCTCAATTCAGTCAAACCTTAAATGGAACGTCCATTTACATGAATTGAACACAACATTTACTTCATTATGCTACGCGTTCAGAATTCTTGCAAATTCAGTCAGCCTTCATACTGTTCGTTGTGTATATTTCGCGAATGTTCATTCCCGCCTGAGATATGGCATAATATTCTGGGGAAATACATCTTATAGCTCCCAGACTTTTAGTATACGAAAACGAATTGTACGAATAATAACCAAATCCCACCCACGTGATTCATGTAAGCCTCTCTTCATTGATCTAGGAATTTTACTATTACCTTGTCTGTTTATTTACGAATCAGTTGCTTTTGTCAAAAATGACTTGCTCAAGGGCGGGAATATATTTTCAGAAAATGCCGAAGTCTATTACTATAACACTCGACGTAGAAATCATATTCATCAGGTGACAGTATCAACTGCGCATTACAAAAAAACCACATACAATACATGTACATTATTTTACAACACTTTGGCAGATGACATTAATCGATTAAATTCAATATAAAAGTTTACATCCCAAGCCAAATCGTTTCTGCTGCATAACTGTTTCTATCAATTAGAGACTATACTAAGCATCACAAAGAAAGTAACATCTCGATCAGGTTTTGTCCAGTTTCCCTGATCCATTGAGCAAATGCTGAGATGGCCCTTGTTTTGCTTCTGGACATAAATGTAACTTCATTATCTGTGCACGACTTCTAGAATTCAGTGGTAAATACAATTATTCAAATTATCATTTCCATGTTATCGCATTGTGGTGTTGACAGTATTTCCTTCTGTGGTGTATTTTGTAGAGAACATTCGGACAGTGGGTTTTGCTCGGTTGTACTTTAGTGAAGTTGTTTATAGGTTATGTCGAATTCCGAATCGTTGTCCACGAGCCCGAAAAGACGCAAAGATACATTAACTGGACGCAGGGAAAGAGAAAGTCAGCGTAGGTGTCGTGATTGTATTTTCGTTTTCTATTGGGTCATTGTCTATGAAATGTCAGTTTTTTTCTGCTTTGTTCTTTCCATGTGAGAGAAATTCTGCAAACGAGTTTACTCTGTGTTGCTTAAATGGAAAAATAGTATACCTTCGAGAAATATCCAGAAGAAATCAAACAGTTGTTTATAGGAGATGATGACACATCAAAAAACTTTAGAATTAATATCCTTCAGTATAATAGTGCTATATCTTTTGTGCCGAAATTGCATTGCCACCTGGTCATGGGGGCCATACGTGTTCAAAAGTTTGGGAACTCCACATCACAGAATTTCTTCGTTATACTCTCAAGATCCAAACAATGCAACATATTGTGAACATTAGTCTGGGTACAGTATTTTACATTTATCTCAGATCTCACAGTCAAATTTTGACGGGTTCTCCTAGTTTGTATTACTTATGATGAGACATGATTTGTAGTCTGCAAAGTGTATTTTTTTTCCTTTTTTTAAAAATTTTATTTTGGTATTATTAATGATGATGCATTTGTATATTTTTGGGATACGAAAAAAGTGCAGTCATCAGCATACAGTGATATATATATATATATATATATATATATATATATATATATATATATATATATTGTAATGATTTACACGATCCCCGATGGTGTGCGTTTGGATGATGAACAGTTCGAAAACATTTACAGCAAAGACGCCATAGTAAAAAATAAAACCGATTGAGGAAGAAAATAAAGCGAACCCGATACTTGTGCAAGTTCGGACCATAGACATTAGATCCGGCTTTGATTTAGGAACATTTTAAAAGTTATCCCAGTAAAATCGCGTCAGGCAATAAGAAGTTACTGAAATTTTCGTATTTCGTATATTTGTGTTAAGGAAAATATTAATGGAGTCCATTGTTGGAGCGATGAAACGCTTATAAAGAAGAGGGTTTTTCGAATACTGCAAGAGAACGCGATAAGATACCAAATTCAGACTTTCGGGGGGCAAAAGAAGAAAATTAGCTGCATCATGCAAAATTTATCCCATTTAAATATCTTGACGGGAAGTATCAACATTTTAATAAAACAGATAAATTAATTCAAGCAAAAGCTTAGCAAGAAGAAGCGATTAGCGAACAATTGCAGTGCGTTCCATTTCACATTAAAAAACGGAAAATAGGGAAAATAAAAGGATTTTGACCAAAGGAAAACAAGAGGAAAACATCAAATTTTAGAAATTTGCCGGGAGAATTTTATTAAAACTAAAACGGAAATAAAGTATTTCGGAAAACGTTAGAAATTAAATATTTTGAGAGAACCAAGGTGACGCGATCGTCAGTTATCAAACGATCGGGAAAAGTGTTGAAGCAAGAATAACAATGCTAAGTTGAAAAAGATTTGCCAGAACGTGGCTGGACTTGGTGAAGGCAGGACGTGTGTTCGCGTAGACGATGTTTGAAAATTTTGTAAAGTGCGGAAGTAATGGACATAATTCGAAATAGTAACTGGGAATACTTTATGTACATTGTTTAACAGTTCGTGAAAAGGAATACTGTGAAATTCGGCAACGCCCGTTGGACTTGCGAGGCAAACGGTAATGAGCGTGGCAGTATGAGAAATTTTGCAACGGTGGGGAGCGCGACGTTGCATTTACAATTAGAGGCGCGGAATTCGATTCGGGATTCAGAGATTTTCTAATAACTTGAAAGGTTTATGAAAAAAGATGGCAGCGTGAATTCCGACAGGTTGAGTGAACAGTGATGCGTACGCGAGTGTTCCGGAACTGGTGGCGACAACGGGAGGCGCTGTTGGGCGTGGATAATCACACCAGACACGCGGATTCGTCGCGGAAGCAGCATCATACGTGAGCAAAAGTATTTTGACATTTGTTTTTTTTTTGCGAATTGAAGAACGCTCTGTCGAAGACCAAGTCATGTAATTAATAGATTTTAATACGTAAATCTCGACAGAATGCATTCTGGGATTTAATTATATGTGTGAATGGCATTTGTTCTTGTTGTTGTAAATAATCTGTGTGAATGAGAGAGTATATATCCATGTATCGTGTATTGAGGGAAGAGAAATATTTATTTGTTGTTGTTCTTTGTTGCTGGGTTATGTTGATGTGTGCCGTCAGAGGCACCAGTGCTATTGCAGCACTAAATATTGCAAATTGAAAGGGAATATGATAAAGGAGGCGATTTGAATAAATTTCATGGCCATCTTTGGGGTCATGATTTGTAAAATCACTATGTTTTCGCAGTTATTCACGTAGCACTAGAACTGATCCACGCACGTGAGCGCAGTACCTTGCTCGCGTCTGTACAGACGCGCCGCAGACCACGCCCAGATGAGTCAAAAGGCCAGGTAAGCTAGCAGACGGGCAATTGTGAGTAGGAGAATGGGAAGGTTATTATATGTGGCAACCCAACGCGAGGCTAGTGTTTGTTTGTTTGTTCATAAGAAGGGCTAGAGCAGGGCAATCTATTAAAAGTAGGAGTATAACGTGCCAAGCTTGTAGAGAGTATTACAAGTGGCCGCACAACGGTGGGCTCGGGCTAGGCCGGTGTACGGACACGACGATACGACGCACGCCGCCGCCAAAAAGAGGCGCGGAACCCATTACAATATATATATATACATATATATATATATATATATATATATATATATATTGAAACGCACCGCGTTTCCACCCAAAGAAACGGCGAGGCATCAAGCAAGAACACGGCAGAACGGTTGCAAGAGGGCGCTCGCTAGCCACGAAAAACGGTTACGGGCGGCGAGGTGTCGTCGGTTGGCCGACCGTGGGAACGAGGCCGCGAGGAGGCAGTGTCTGGCTGGCCGCCGGCGAAGAAGGACGTATCTGGGGCTGCTCCGCGATCGAAAAGCAAACTAGTATCGCGAACGAACGAGTGCAGAAAGATTAATTGACGGACAATTTGTGCGTGATAACAATCAATAGTCGATCGGACATGTTGCCAAGGTGATAGCTGCTATTTGGAGTGACACAGATCAAAGGACGTCGAGTGGATCGGAGAATTGGAGAGGAGACGTACTTCGGAGGCGCAGCGCCTCACCTCGGCTGGTCCCAAGTGAAACGACCCCGGCAAGCAGCGAAGAAGAGCGAGGCAACCCGAGGGTCCCCGAAGCCGCCGACGCTCGTAGTGGAAGAAGTAACGGTAAATATTTCTTCGATCGATAAGATCGAGAGACTAACAGTGATTCTGGGTTATATGAAAGAAAAGGCTAGAGACCACCATAAATATTGTATCATTAGTGATTTGTATAGAATTAATAAATAGTTCAGTTTATTTTGTTCACGGAACAGTGGTGTTTGATTAATAAACCCGAGCCCATTCACGAGAAAGAACACCTGTCCCTTACAAATAAATTTACTGAGAACAAGCCGGCCTACCCGGTACGTCACAATATATATATATATATATATATATATATATATATATATATATATATATATATAATACGAGACTTTTAATTCACCACCTAGAAACGTAACAATATATATTTTTTATTATTTTGACTAATAGGTCTGAACTTTATATATATATATATATATATATATATATAGAGAGAGAGAGAGAGAGAGAGAGAGGGGGAGAGTGTCGATCCTTGAGGAATTCCTGAGGAGATACGTCGAGAAGTAGAATAAGATGTAATAATTTGGACACAAAAATTACCATTATGTAAAAAGTTTTTTTATTCTTTTGAATAAATAATATTGTAACGAATATTGCATCATCCGCCGGCGCCACCCCGAGCCTGTGATCGCGGGTTACGTCATTTGCCGGCGCTACCACGAACTGCCTGTGAACGCGAGTTACATCACCTGCCGGCGGATTATTCTAGAACGGTCGCGGAGTCCGGAAGGTTCTCGATTGTCCGCCGAGTATAAATACGCGACGGCCGGCGACCGCGAGTCAGTCTAAAGTCCGCAGTGGAAGCTGAACTGTGAAGTGTGTGCATCGCGGTGAATGGAGTAACTGTGCGTGTAAGGAAGAGTGTGAAATAAATAATCAAGAGAAGTGTAGTGTAAATAAAGCATTTTGGGCCTTTAGAAAGGGTTTGATAATAGAAATAAGAAACACTAATAGGTCTGTAGTTCAAGGGAAGGTGAGGATCCTTGCCTGGTTTACATATGGAGATAACATGGGCTAATTTCCATGATTGTGGGAAATAAGAAACACGAAGCATTGAATTGAATATATTTGTTAGTTTCGATAAAATTTGTAAATTAAATTCTTTTATTATTTTTTGAACTTCTACCAGCGAAATAAATTTTATTTTTGAAGGGAGTTTATAAAGTGGAGAAGAGATGAAAATTCAACTTCGTTATGAAAAATTTGATTTTTGAAGATCAAAAGGCAGATATAGTACTTGTTTAATATTGGGGATAAGATTTTGTTAATTTTTTAATTGTTGACATTGTGATCTGGTATTAGGATATATCTGTCAATGTGGTTTTGAAATTTGTCTAATTCATATTGGTCTATACGTGATTTGATAATGGGTGATAACTTGTTGATTTTTCTTTTAAGGGCGACGAGTTTGTTGCCAGAATCGTCTTGGTTATGTTTGGATTTAATAAGATTTAAGATATTTATAGGGAGAGATCGAGTATAAATGTACTGTTTAAAGTATGTACTAGAATATTTATATGCATCTAGAACTATTTTAGTGAATTTTTCGATTTCTATATCAATTTTTGTGTATTATTTAAGTTTCTTGGGAAGTTAAAATTGAATCTATATACGAACGATATGCATTCCAATTTATTCGAATGTTTTAGGGATAATTGAATTTTAATAGGAAGAATTAAAACATATTTATAGGGAATTCGGAATCAATTCAGGAAGTGGAGTTTGAAAGAATTGTAAATTAACGTATTTTGTAATTATTATATCTAAAATATCTGGTATATTAGATAATAGGTTGGTTCGAAGGGAGGTGTATTTAAATTATTTTGAATTATATATTGTTGTAGCGAATTCTCTTGGATTTGTTGGCATCCCAACCTTTACTCCCCCCCTTTGCTTCGCGGCTCATGACGTAGATGTACAAATTTCCTTATTATAAATACTCTAAGAGGAGCTCCAGCAGCTCATACTATGATTCTTTCTAAACGAGGCGTTTACGCTGTCATTGAACTCAGTTAAACTTCATCGTGTGTATTATTCACGGCAACGTGAACCATCTTTAGCCTATCCTCGAGTCGTCGCTGAAGTTCAACAAACTTTACTATCGTTTAATGTCATCTGGAAAAGCGCCGTAAAATAATAATATTCATGTACTGTATATGAATTGTTTGTAGTGAGCTGTTGATACTGTCCCTATGTCAATATGATTACTAGTTCGAGTGGCATAGTTATAGCCATCACCGTATTCTGAATATATATTCCCGCCGGTAAGCAAGTCATTTTTGACAAAAAACACTGATTCGTAAATTAACAGACAAGGTAATGGTAAAATTTCTAGATTAATAAAGAGAGTCTTACAAGAAACACGTGGGTGCGATTTGGTTATTAATCTAAAAGTCTGGGAGCTATAAAATGATTTACCCCGAATATTATGCCATATATTAGGTGGGAATGAACATTCGCGAAATACACACAACGAGAATGAAGGCTGACTGAATTTGAAAGAATTCTGAAAGGGTAGAATAATGAACTTAATTTTGTGATCAATTCATTTAAATGAACGTTTCAATTGAGGTTTGACTGTATTGAGGGAGCGAAAAATTGTTACCTTAACATCAATCAATAGTATACCGTTCATTTTAAGTAGAATACAGAATTGTCTATTTGAAATGGAAAACTGCATTAAAACGGTTTTATTTTAATTTACAATTAATGTATTAATACGGAACCAATTTGAAAACCTGATATTGTGCTGTTTGCGGTTTCTTTATTGCAAAGAATGTTTGTATCATCCGCAAAGAACTGTTCTTCCATTTCGAATCGTCGAGGGCCTATGGTTTACGTATAGTAGAAGGAAAATAGAGCCTGAAATCGATCCTCACGGGACCCACGTAAATCTGCACAGTCAGAAAGGTGTGTACCCATAAGGTTGCTCATATGAAAAGAAAATGATATGAAAATATCATATGAAAAGCCTGAAAGTTCACCCATATGTCGCTTACATTGATTTTTGAGGAGCACCCGAAAACGTCAAGACACGACAAATTGCAATTATAGTGTTACCGAATTGCAAGAGATCGCGCCAGCAGTAAAGGGTATTCTTTGTGAGAATTTATTATAGTTTCTGAACGCACTCGCGCACAAGAGAACGAGAACCAATCAAATATCACCCTTGAAAATATCACCACTAGCGTAAAGCACCGCTACAAAAAGCTCTCTCTTTTGCTGCCGACCGCCGATCTGGACGCACCGGAATTGTTCGTGTTGGATGGAGAGGATAATTCGCCGTATTTCGACGATAAGAAGCTTGAAAAAGGTAATTCGTCTCATGTATGAGAGAATTGAGAATTTTAAATAATGAATATTCTGATAAATTCACGTGAACGCATTACGCAGAAATATACTATTTTTCTATCAACGAGGAAATAATATATTTCAACGTTCAAGAACGTATACTGAAGCGGAAAGCATGCGCTATAGGAAATATTTATATTTCCAGTTTTTTTTTGTCTCTCCTTCGCTTACCACTAAGAAATTTATTACGCGGAGATATTGCAGTCAGATTGTATAAAATTCGAAGGACTGTGGTAGCGATTCACCAGAGCACGTGTTTGCCGAAGCACAGGGGTTGCCATGACCTTGAAAGGATCTGGGTCGCCGTCGCCGCTCCAAGCTGTGGAAATATTTCTTCGAGACGACGTATTGTGAGTTAGAAAAGTTCCCTATAAATTCTAAAAAAAAATAAGAACTGTTTAAAGAAGCGAGAATTATTATACAGAGATAGAATTCACCTCGCTTACAGACGTAGATAATTTATTAAAATCATTTAAACGTAATCTTTTACAATATTGCAGTCGTAAAAGGAAGTAGATAGCTAATTCCTGTAAAGAATTGTAAAAACCTATTTATTTCATTTTTCTATTATCGATAATATTTGTTCTTTTAGTGAGTGTTTTCAATTTATTGTTTAATCGTTTTCAAATTGTTCAAAACCAATAATAAGAAAAAGAGTTATTATTAATTTACGTTCATTGCATAACATTTTCTCTCTTTGCTGGCTAAATTGTATAAAGTACTAATCTACGTGAAAGTAACGACGTCTTGTATAATTTCATTCACTATTCAAGTAACATTCTTTGAAAGTGTATGTAAAGGTATTTTGGTATGTGATTCTTTTTCAGTATTTTGTGTTTCCATGTATTATAGTCTTGTGTACAGTTATTTTATTGTGTTTTTTTTTGTAAAGTGAAGGGTAATATAATTTTATGTAAAGTGTTTATGCAAGTGTTAAAACGCAACTGCAGTTGTTAGGTAATCACGTAATTGCGAAAGGTAGAGCAAGTGATAGAATTTTTCAATGCATGTGTAAATGCTAGATTAGAATTGTATTAAGTATTTAATAGAATATATCCAGAACGCTGTTCATAGTTAAAAGATTAACTTGCCTATGTTTCTTTTATTATAAAAGCAGGTTAAAAACGAACTCTGTAGGGCAGTTAGGACATATAAAACCATTCCTAATTTTTTGGAAAAATAGTCAAGTAGTACAGGTTCTTATACCGATAGTTTTTAGGTAAACAAGTAAGTCAATACTATGTTCTACATTTAGCTATTAGGTAAGTTGCATACTGGCAATACATGAATGATTAGCGTTTTTACTTTGAATATTGATTAAATGAACACAATCTAGCAATAGAGGCATTGAAGTATTTTGAAGGTAAAATGTTATAATCAATTACGTCAAAAGTCTTTGAAATATCGCAAAATAAGCCAAAAGGTGCTTAGTTTTGATGCAATGATGAGGCCACATCGGAAAGAAAATATGTATGTTTCTCTACAGACTGAAATCCTGCAAGCAAATCTTTTCCCATTAAACTACGTATTACTATCATATTATTTAAATTCATCGATGAAAAAGGATTATTATTTTTTTTCTAAAATATCAGTAAAACTTACTTGGCACACACGAAGGGATATCTTGAGACCATGCTCCATTTGGCTGGCATCTAATAAGGTAACTTGAAAGTTGTTTTACATGCGTGTAGAATATTTCACATTCGACCACTGCTTCAGTTCCAGGAACCATAGATTTATTACAATCAACTTTTGTACCGTTCACTTTGCATTCAATTATCCTCGTGGATCTGATAATGCCGGGCAGACCACTGTAAGATAATTTTCGTTTAGGATAGTTGTATATTAATAAGTGGCTTCAAATTGTAAACACTTCTTGAGTGGCTTTTAAAACTAGGATTAAATGGAACGAGCGTAATAAAAGTAAGTCAGAACAAAATGTTTCTTCTAAAGTATATGAACAACAGAAATATAAGAGAAAGTAATAATAGTTATAGGCCTTCAAATGAATTTTCAAATGAAGCTGACATAAATATCAATCAACAGTTGTATAACTTAGCAAAAGAAGCCTTCTTAAGTTCATATATTACACAACATTAGTCAACAATTTTATTATAATATATATTATAGTATATTCAAATATATAAATTACACACACGCATATATATAATTTATATTTGTAGTTATTTGTAGTTCTAATTTTTATGCATATCAAGTATTAAAGAGGTTTTATACAATACGTGACCCCTACAGAACACGTATGAAATGCTCCCAACAATCCACCGTCACACACCACTAATGCAGGCAGTGACATCGCAATCCCAGAATTACAGGAGTTTTCTAATAAACGGAGGGCCTTTAGAAACATTTCTTGAAAGAGTGAGGGAGTGACTTGGCTGTCTTTTAGTTTGTATTGTGCTCTCTGAAATTGCGGTGTCAACGTTCACCCAATTGAGGTCGTTTTATTGATTGTGACGGTGGAAGCTCCGTATTTAACAAGACAAACACGAAACTACTTACAACATTGCTTCTACATTGTGAAAAATAATATATCGTACCTGCAGGATCGGAAGTAATCCATCAATCCATCCAAAGAAATTAATACGAATGCACCTATGAAAAATATATTAAGCACATTAAAAGTGTGACAGAAGGAAAGTTTTTAAGGAATGATTAACAATCACATGCTTATAAGACCTACTGCAAGAGGTGTTCAACAGCACATAATTTTCGCATTGTTAAAACATATAATAAACATAAAATAAACATATAACTAATATTGTTGACTTTTTATGGGAGGACTACTTATTTCATTATCTTATATCAGCCAGTTTCCGGAGGAAAATGTGGAAGGGGAGTCGGTTGCGGAGACGAGTTTCTACGGGATGCTCTTTACCTATGTTGTAGTGGGAAGCACCGGTAACTGAGGGTAGATTTTGGAAGAATGATGAGGAAAGTTTAATGATGTATGTTAGGACGGGCTCTATGCTAGGTGTAAGGTTAGTGTTGCTTATAAACCAAGGTGCGTTAACTGAAGTTCTGAGGAACCTATTTTGGAATATTTGGATTTTGTTGACGGTGAGCCGCACGTGCCCGATGGCCGGATCCCTCGGTTGGCGAGGTGCAGAGGGTCGCCGCCTTCCACCCGCCAGGCGTGACGCAACAAGGTCACGACAGCTCAGCTCCAGTAGACTAATCGGCTTATAATCTTCCCGATAAAATTAAAATCACGCCGCGTAACTAAAAGAGACGTGCAATGCTGCCACGCGAACTGGTGTGGGTGAATTTGCCACACGTCGTAAACAAACTAGAAAATAAAACTTCGCGAGCACTCACCCGAAGCATGATCAAACTCTCTAGAGGACACTCGTCCAAAACAAGATCCTCGGGCACTCACCCGTCTCTTTTCTCCGATGATTTTCTCCCTAGCGGGCGCTCGCCCGAACGATTCTGATCCCGGTTGGTGCTCGACAGCTCGCACCAGTTCTCTGTCCTCCCCTCCATTCACCCAAAAGTTCTAGAAGGTTCTTTAATATTTTGCAAAAGGTTGTGCGATTGGTCGAAGGTCCCTGCGTCGTTCGAAATTCTCCTCCAATCACTCAGAACGTTTTACAGTTAATTTGAGTGGACATTTCCGTAATGGGCGCTCGCTTGCACTGGGGGTAAATAAAGTGCCTGAGTGGGCCGTGGCGCCACTCAGTAGCTGCACTTCTTGAAATTCCAAGAGGAAGTTGACCTGGAAGGGTGCGTTCGCTAAACAAATCTCCCTTCGGCCGCCACCGTGGCGCGGGCACTCAGAAATCACAGCTGCGCGGAACGAATAAGCCCTCCACCCCGGACCGGCACAAACAAGCACGAACTGGTATTCCATGACGCAGATTTCAGAAGGTAATTCAATTTATTTAAATAGGTATTCGGTATCGTCACAGTATGTTAGTGTTAATTGTGAGTTAATCTATGATATTTCGATTTACAGGCACCCGACGTAAAACAGCTCGTACGGTGTCATCCAATCAGGAGCTTGAACGTCACTATGGTGACGTTCAAGCTTCCGATCGAATGACACGTAACAGCCGATCAAACGTCAACTGCCATTATAAATAATCGTCGTGTATTATCCTTCTATCTACTGCCTTTCATAACATTATCTATATCATATGACCGGGAGCGGTAGCTCAGTGCATCAACAGATGTTACGGCAGCGCCTCTGACCGGGAGGTTCTAGATTCGAGTCAGACGGCGCACAGTGGTGCATTTTGGCGAGTTCCTGGCCAAAACCTCTGAGTGCTATAGTATGTTTTCTACGACGACCAAAATTATTTTGGATTATCTTTATATTTGTAGGGAGCTGGTAACATAATACCAGAATAATGCACTGCTTAACGCTGTGAAATATAAATATACATTTTTCTATATAAATTTGGTTAAATTTTATCAATTCACAAAATTGACTTTAGAAAACCGTAGGGATTACTTGCATATTAATTGATAACATTTGGCATAAAGAAGCATGGTATCGAAGCCATCTCCTGCCCTCTGCCAGAGAAAATTCATATACAGTGCCCGAAGTACCGGAAAGGGAAGATCACATTTTTCACTAGGGTACATTTCTCCCTACGGTGATATTGGACTCAGGCACATGAGACA
This sequence comes from Teleogryllus oceanicus, assembly GCA_964035755.1. Classification (NCBI taxonomy): domain Eukaryota; kingdom Metazoa; phylum Arthropoda; class Insecta; order Orthoptera; family Gryllidae; genus Teleogryllus; species Teleogryllus oceanicus. The sequence continues at coordinate 225,736,048 of CAXIVR010000002.1, read as the reverse complement.
AAGCATATTTGTTCAAGAACTTTAACTTTCTTTTGGGAGGATCCCTCAAGCTGGAAATGAAAGGAACAGAAGATCTCAACAGGCGATTAAACATCTCCTGGATTGGGTGCAGTCTTGAACATGTTGGCGAGAATCCTTTTCCATACCGTCTTATATCTTTGTGAACAGAGTCTAGACATGTAATACCATGAATATTTCGAAACACATTTCTTGGCAGTTTCAGTGAGTACTACTATAACATGCAATAGGCTGTGGAGCTGTTCCACTGACATTGCGCATAAATTGCTTTCTCCCACCTCCTAATTAAACTTCCATTTAATCCCCGCTGTTATTTCCCCCCTGAAAGAATCTTAGAGACCCCTCTCAGAAAGAGCGTACTATCGCTTGGCACCATTTACATTAAAATCTAATCTCTTAATTAACTCATTACCCTTTGTTTGGAAAGTTTCGTTCTAATTCATGACTTCCATCTTTTAGTATTTTAAATTGCATTTGAATGTGTTTCTTGTCCATATTGAAACTGTAGTTACAGTATTATTTCATTAAAAAGAATATAATAGTAATTCTGTAACAATAACAATATAATAGAAATAATTGTTGGTATGTAACTTACGAGTTACGTAAACAAATATTACTTTCCGATCAATGAATTTTTAATTTTTAAAAGTGTAAACGATGAGTTTTTTGATATCACGTACGTATTTAACCTTTCATCGAGCGCACACCCTTCCTAGAACGAGTTTTGATCACATAAATATTACTTATTACAATTTTTAATGAAATAAAATTTGCGTCCAGAAGATGTAATGTTTACGTATATATTATGTTCATGTAATATTAGTGAATAGTCATAATCTATTTCAAAAATTAAAAATATTCATTTTTTGTTTATAATATTGAGTAAATTGGTTAATTCAGTAAAAATAATCAAAATTTTCCCCTAGAAACAGCGTTGTAAAAGCAGTTCCCGTTCTCAGGACGGATCTCGACCAGTCATATTCGGCGGTTACCCGTGCTCGACAAAAAGTTATTTCTTTGTATCTATTAATGGGGCAAGTTGGGGCATGATTTTATAACTGGATTCGAAAGAGAATATATTCAACTAGTAAATGAAATTAGAAACATCGCGGAATTTGGCGAAATTGGTAACTTTCAGCCTACGTGAACTTACAAGTAATTAAAATTATTGTATTCATTTCATGCATTTTAATATATTATCCCACGTCGGCATTATGCATTAATGCATTATGTAACAAACATGAAAATACTCTACAAACCTTCTGGAACATAATTCATACAGTCAGTTTGCTCTGCACAACTTTGTATGGCCAACACTTACTAATAAAGCGGTCTTCTACGTTAATCTCGCACTGCAGGTATACCGAACGCCGCGAAGGGGAAGTTCGGGTGACTACTGTGCAGGGGAATTGACTTAGAGACACGAAGTGGGAAGAAACAGATGCCCCAAGTATACAGTGTGTCGTAGTATTGGCAAAAATTCAGTAAACGAGGTTTCATTTTTGAGGTTTTCGCCAGGATTTCGGGAAAATGCACAACCGTGCGGCGGCAGGATTTTCGACCCTAGCTTTTCAGCTAGGTCGAATTCAGTCGCTGTCTGGAGGAGAGTTCTAGCGGCCAGCTGCTCTGATCGGTAGTTTTCCGTGGTTTCTCCGATAACACCAGGCGAATGTTGGAGCAGAACCCTAACAACGGGCCAGGACCGCGCGCGATCTTTCCTTCCTCTTCCTTGTCCTATCCTATCCCTTTACACACACACTTACACTAACATGTACTACACTACCACACATTCCGGGACACCGGCCGGGAGCTTAGAGCTTCTCGCGACTGGAGCGGTACCCCGCTGGTGGGAGAGTCCTGCTTAGGCGGAAACCCCACTAGCAGACGGTAGGTCGGCGCCGGATCTCGCCATCCGGCGAAGAAAATTACCGCCATCTTCCGAGAAAAAACATGCGCTACACTTACGGGACTAATGTCCAAAGCGGTTGACGCGCCCCGAAACACGAAAAAATCAATCAATCATCAATCAATTATATCATATGCACACCACGACCAGCAACAATGAGAACAAATTTTATGAAACTGAATTTTAAACCACCGTGTGGCCATTTTGCCGAACTGAGAGCGCGTGACGTAAAGCATGGGAAATTCGAATTTACAATTTCAAATTTTTGGCAATTTTCGAGAACACAGTTGAGATGTCTGCTAAATCTGCCTTCATTTACTAGGCAAACATTGCTGCACTATCAGCATCTGCAGATGCAGCACAAGACGTTTTAAGCAAGAAGACAGGGATTAATAATTGAACTTGTGTCTAAACTGCACAAAAAGATGCAACACTGTAACAGTCGTTTCTGAAAATTAACCCAAAAGGCGTGTCACGAGCTGGAACAAGAACAATATGTACATATCATCATCCCGAAAACAATCTATCTTTTACTGAATCTGTAAAACCGCTGAAAATGGTACCTACCTGAACAACACTTCAAAGAAGTGTGGTTTATTCCACGCTACTTCTCTTCCTATATAATAAGATATTTCTTGCTATACATACTGTCTTCCCAAGAGTGCTTGTTGTGTATATGGAACTACTATTTTATCAGGCGTTTTAATTTTGGTTTGTTCATGCTTCTCCAGAAATTTCTTTGTATGCAAATTTATATACGTATTATTGTTATTACCTTTTTCCTCTTTGCATATTACCATCGTGTAAACACCCTGAATTACGTATCTTGTACTGAATCTGTAAACCTTCCATTAATCATGTATGTGTAACTGTTATAATGTACATTTTTTCCGTCACTAATGACCTAGTTAGGTATTGCCTTATTTTACGCGGCGAGACTCGGGGCATCAGGCCCACATTTTCGTTTGACCACACAAATTTCGCTACGCTCCTTTCAACCATCTAGCGAAGAAATGAGGTATTATCTTGGGCGACGAAACAGGCGATTTGAATGTAGCTCAGATGCTTCATTTATACTTGAGGATATTTTATATGCAGTAAATTTACTACATGGGAGAACCGGTTTTACTTCCCCTCCGAAGGATTCTTATTTCGCCCTTAAAAATCTCCGGCGTCGATCGTGTTTGAACCAGCCAACTTGGGTACAACGGCATGGTACGCCAACCGTTATATCACGGAATCCGCAAAACACCGACCTAGCTGTCGATGCGACATTAAATACATAAACAAATAAATAAAGAACAAGATAAAGCCATTGAACTTGATGCACTAATGGCGACAGGACTTGGATATTCACGATATTATTCAAAGTCAGTTATTAGAAACAATGGAATACACAAAGTTTATAGTAATAAGAGACTCACTAGCGAAAAAATCCTTCGTACGCCTTCCTTCGGAGGGGCAGTGAAGCCGGCTGTCCCATTAGTAGATTTATGCATGTAAAAGATCCTCAAGCCTAAAAGAAGCCACTGAGCAGAATTGAGATCCGCCTGTTTCGTCGCCCAAGGTAATACCTCCTTTCCCGCTAGGTAGTGAAAGGAGCGTAGCAAAATTTGCATGGTTAGACTGAAGAACAAGCCTGATGCCCCGAGTCCGCCACGTAAAATAAGGCATTAACTCAACTAAACAATGCCAGTATTTTTTTTGTAGAAGATGTGTGTGAGAAGCAGGGCCTTCGAAACCATCGTGTCGGTGACGGTGCAGTCCATCGTCTTCCCACATATTTATTATCTTTTTCACATTATTAATTACCTCCTATCCTTTTCCAATTAAAATATAAACTGATTCACAAGGTGCCGTATTTATTTGAATACAACTTCACTGAATGTAAATTACGTACAGGAGTTAGTAAGTGAAGGAGGTTAAGTTGAGTATCGTTTTCACAGTAACATCCAGGCATATTTTGCACACTTAACGGCGATACCATTGATTCTGGAAGAAACTTTTACACACAAAATGTAGGCAATTTAATCCTCTTTTATTTTATATCACGTTAATGTTTACGAATAATTGATAGTTTTAAAGTTATATTGTACATATTTTTTGCTTAAAAAACGTTTTTCAGGGCAAAAGTTTTGTTGGTAAACCTAATATTCCTGTTCAGCGACCCTAAAAACATAGGAACCAAACATCAAAACTTTCCGCTTTTCGCCTTTTTTGAGTACCATTTGACTGGGCTATTTTCCTTGTCTTCCTGAACTCACAGATTAATAAATTGTGTTCTGTGCGGAGGAATAAAAAGAAAATAATATAAACAAAAGTAATTTAGCGCCAAGAATATTATCATTGATCTCTACAATGAACAAAGATTTCAAAAATATACTTTAGAGAAAACGTTATAGAATTTAATATTCATAAAGTTATAAAAAATGGTTTTTGCAATGTTAATTTTTTTGTTGTTTGCAATTTCGAAAATACAAGAATTCCCAGTAAATGGGGTCGCCTAATTCTTTGCCTTTCTTTCTACATCAACGAGGAAAAAATAAAGGAAAAATAGGCGTCGATTTTGAGAAAAATGTTACCTTCGTAAAAGATATTTTTAAAAAGCTGTGTAATATTTTATAAATCAAAAGAATACATCAAAGTGGTACTTATGTGATGATAGTCAGTCTATTTATCAGATCCGTTCAAAACATTGAAAGAAAAAATATGAAGTAGTTTTCGAGAAAATGGCGTTTGAGCTTTTCTGAACATGCGGATTTTGAGAAGTTTGTAAGACATCATTTGTAGCACTTGTTCTAAGAAGTGCAATAAGGTATACAAATCGCGGTTAATATTAATACTAATAATGTAAGAGATTGAAGAAATCAAATTTTGTAATTTTCGAGAAAAAAATCAGCTAAATGTCTTTAGTTATCACTTTGCCTAAGTGCATTAACACTTCCTTAAAAAGTTTACAAAAAATTTCGCTATTTTAAAGAATTCTTGAATTTTGATAAAAAACAATTTTCTAAGGAAATAAGAACTAATTATGGAGAACAAAATTCCTAAGAAGAAAAAATCTCTAACAGTTTTTTCGAAGATATTGTCTACAAACGGCTAAAGAGACGGAGGTACAGACGAATTTTTGTCCACAAAATAAATAAACATGTTAGTAGCTCATGAATTATAATTACTTATTCGCAGAAGTAATACACTTTGCATACGAGAAACCATTTTTGTTTTTAGGTACCAAGAAAACGCTTGTCACTGTTAAAATATCGCCACGATTTCCTGCAAAATCACAATACTTCCTCTGTTCCGCGGTGTAGAATAATGAAGCTCTTACCTGTCACAAACACAAGGGGGCGCGACATCTTCAAGCATCTGACCCGACTGCGGCGGGAAGCGGTCGCCGACTGGCTGACGACAGCAGCGCCCCACGGAGGAAAGAGGGACCTGCCGCCCCCCTCTCCCGTTCTAATCCTTTCCCCCTCCCCCCCCTTGACGGTCCTACTCTCTGCTCGCACCAGGCAACGTGCCTTCTTCAGAAGTACACGGCGCAGCGTGGAGGGAACATTTGTTTTCCTCTACCAAGCACACCTTGTAATGTGGAACGATATTCTCTGCTTTCCTTGTACAAACCTCGCAAAGACCAACAATAACCGGTCAACAACTCAATGGACTACATTAGAAATCAATTTATTACATTTAAATTGGGTTACAGGGAGGGGGTGCTTATTAATTTATATCTTATACTAAACTGACAGACTAATATTTACATGAGACGTTAGTTATTTACACTTTTTAACTAGCACTTACTTACAATCAAGATATACAAGTGTACACAAGAAATTTGCGTAAGAAAATGAGGAATAACAAAAATATAATCTACAAAATACTATTTTCATAATATACGCTTTAACTTTTATTTGTAAAAATTTGTTGTAATAAGGAAAGAAAAAATGTTTTCGGTTATTTATATAGGCTATCTATGATTGATTGTATTATTTCAACAAAATGAACCCTACTTTCATCGACAGCATATTAATGATTTTTTTTTTGTTTTTTAAGGTCGCATCAACATCTAGGACATTAGCGCCCACTATTGGAGTTAACGGTATGGTAAATATGAAGATGAAACGAAATAGCGGTGAAAGAACGAACTGAAGTACAACCATGCCCGAGTCGGGCTCGAACCTACGGCCCTTGCGTCCGAGATCACTACAGAAAAAGAAAAGTTTCTCAATTTAATTAATTCCTTCAATTTAGACATTACAATTAATATACCTCTGCGGATCACACAAAATTCGATGAAGGCAATTGATCAAATTATAATTAAGAAAACTACTACGCGATACGAAGTTGAAACAAAGGATTTAGGATACAGTGACCACGATGCACAAATTCTTACCATTATAAGAAATGCGAAAAGTGGCACAATAAGTAATGCACATATGACTGGATTGTTTACAAAAAGTAAAATAAAATTATTCATTGATAACTTGATGCAGGAATCATGGGAAACGGTTTATAATACTGTTTATACAAACGACAAATATAATTCTTTTTTCAACTTTTTCATTTCATTTTAACACTTGCTTTCCTCTTCAAAAACAAAAAAAATATTTCATGGAAAAGCAATTCTTGGATAACACAAGGGATTAGGACATCTAAAAACAAGCGATTCTTTCTTTCATTGCTCAACATCATAACTATGTCATGATTTCCTTACTACTTAAAAAAAATACAAATCATTGTTAAGAAAAGTCAGAATACAGGATAAAATCATGAAACACGATCTGGATAGTTTGAACTCAAATAAAAAAACAAAAGCAATGTGGAATATAATAAAAAGAACGACCAAATCAGATACAAACCTTGTAGAGAATGTTGTTTTAAAATATAACGATATAAATGTGAACGATCCGGCAACAGTGGCTAGTCTCTTTAACCAAAACTTTTCGAGAGTTGCTGACGATCTCACTAGGAGTCTTCAGCCATAAAATTCAATAACAGACAGTTCACTCAAAATGTTAGACACGGTGTTCGTTTCCGAAATTTCTTCCTATGAAATTCTCAAAATAATCAGTAAACTAAAAAATAAATATTCGTCCGGTTTAGATGAAATCCCGGATTCTTTGTTAAAGACCTGTGCATATGCCATTATTCACTCGTTAGCTCACATATTTCATTCATCGTTATGCGCCGGAACATTTCCAGATCTTTTCAAAACAGCTAAAATTAAGCCGCTCTTCAAAAAAGGCAACAAAATGAAATTCAAATTATCGGCCCATTTCTCTTCTATCAGTTTTTTAAAAAAAATATTAGAGAGACGTAGGAATGGAAACCTTTCTCACTAAACACGACGCGCTGTCAGATTGCCAACATGGATTTAGAAAATCAAAATCAACGTAAACAGCTCTTTTTTTCTTTTCTTAAAGATGTCGCCTCATTATTGGAACAAAACGAGGCACCTATCGGATTATTTTTCGATCTCTCAAAAGCTTTTGACGTCATTGATCATGACATTTTACTTTCAAAATTACCTTCATATGGAATTCGTGGTATTGCTCTAGATTGGTTATGTTCGTACCTTAAACAGCGATCTCAGAGAGTGGAAATACCTTACTGGAATAATGAAACAAAATATACACCTTTTCAACTCTTGCTCCGCTAATTGCACGTGGAGTTCCTCAAGGATCTATTTTAGGCCCTATCTCTCTTCTTATCCGTATCCGTATCCACGAGGTCCGTGGCCCGTTTGTTAGGGTACTGCTCCGGCATTCGCCTGGGGTTGATCAGAGAAACCACAAAACACTACCGATGAGAGCAGTCGGAGGGTAGAAATCTCTTCAGAAGGCGACTAAATTCGATGTAGCTGACAAGCTAGTATAGAAAAACCTGACACCGTCACGACTCGAACCTACGACCTCTCAGTCAGAGGGACTGCAGTGAAATCAGTTGATGCCTTGAGCTATCTATCGCGGCGTGCACGCATGCACACACACTTCGGCCATCACATACTCCGCACCACCGAATGCCCCTATCGAAGTCTTCCTTGCTTATTTTCCTCGACTGGTAAGGGACACCATGGGACGCAGCTCAGTCATAATCGCAGGTGATTTTAATGCATGGGCATCTGAATGGGTAGCCCAATGACAAATCGTTGAGGAATAGCTGTGCTGGAAGCTTTCTCACCCATATTATGGCTTTGGCGAACACTTGAAATACTAACACAATTTGCAGGGGAAATGTGGGATCTATTGTGAACCTAATGTTTCTGAGTGATTCCTTCGTAAGGTCAGGTATTAAACCGCCCGTCCAATGTATTGGTGGAACGATGAAATTTCACAGCTAAGGCAGACGTGCCTCCAGCTGAGGAAGCTACACCAACGAGGAAGAGAATCCGAGGTTGTCCGCAACAACGCGCAGATGCCCGGCGCAACCTAAAAAGAGCCATCAAGGACCGCAAACGCCGAAGCTGGGATGAGCTGTGCAATGAAGTAAACAATGATCGATGGGGAAGACCCTACAGAACGCTATTGGACAAAATGAGGAACCCGCATGTGCCTGACTACACGTTTTATTATTGAATAGTCATTATGCTCTTCCTAGAAGCCCAAGAGCGGGTCCTGGAGATCGAGGTGAGACCTCGAGAGGACTTCTAGAGATGCCCTCTGTTACAGAGAAAGAACTCGAACTCGTTTGTGAAGGTGGGGTGACGTATCGCTCACAAGGCTCCAGGGCCCGACGGCATCCCAAACATCGTTCTCAAAGCAGCAATTAGAAATTGCCCCAGTCGTTTTAAAACGTATATGCGTGGCGTGTTTCTTACGAGATGGCGTGTTTCCAGATAAATGGAAGATGCAGCGACTGGTTCTACTTGCAAAGGGGAACGATCGAATAGAGCAGGCATCGGCCTACCGGCCTGTATGTGTGATCGACACGGCTGGTAGTACTGGAGATACTGATATGCAATCGTATGGAACAAGCAATGGCGAGCACAGGTGGGCTTGCGGAAAACCAATACTAAGAGCTCTGCAGTATTCATACCAACTGCATTCTAAGACGTCTGCAGCATTTATACCAACTGCATTCTGAGCTCTGCAGCATTCATACCAACTGAATTCTGAGAGCTCTGCAGCATTCAAACTGCATTCTAAGAGCTCTGCAGCATTCATACCAACTGAATTCTGAGAGCTCTGCAGCATTCATACCAACTGCATTCTGAGAGCTCTGCAGCATTCATACCAACTGCATTCTGAGAGCTCTGCAGCATTCATACCAACTGCATTCTAAGAGCTCTGCAGCATACGAGAGTGCCACAGTATCTCATTGAGATAATCAGTTCCTTTACAGGAAGAACGATGTTGTACCGCACCGAGGATGGTCAACGGACCCACACTTACTGGAGGCGTTCCACAGGGCTCCCTATTGGGCGATCTACTTGGAATATAATGTACGACCGCGGTCTCAGGACACACATGCCGGAAGGGCATCTATATATATATATATATATATATATATATATATATATATATATATATATATATATATGTATATAATCGGTTTTGCGGACGATGTATCGCTCACTATAGTGGCCAAACATATATAGGAGGTGGTTGAAATCTCCAAGGAAGACATATCTTCAATCCGCCGATGGTTAACCTCTGTCGACTTGCAGTTCGCGGACTACAAAACTGAGGCAATTCTCGTCACAACTAGGAAGGTGAGAGAATCCATCACCATTTCAGTGGTTCACCCACTTCCATTCGGGTCCGTATCTGAAGTACTTAGGCTAAGATGTAGTTATCCCGTACAGAACGACAGCGATAAGGAGGCAAAAGTGATGATGGCTTTTACGAGACTAATGCGAATACTGGAGGACCGAGGCAGGAACGAAGACGGCTGCTGTCAAATATCACCACTTCGATCCTCCTATATGCTGCTCCAGTATGGGCAGCAGCAATAAATACGTCTTCGAGCCGACAGCAGATAGTCTCGGTGCGCCAAAAGAAGTGCACTGACGGTGGCTTGCGTTTACCGCACGGTCTCTCCAGTGTATGAAGTGCATGCCTCCAATGGAGCTCCTAGTGGCAGGACGACTCAGGCTCTATCAATGTCACGAACAGAACAAAGGAAAGGAAGACCTCACAGGCCGTACAGGAGAGAGACGAGAGTCCATGATTCAGTGGCACAGGCTATGGGACCGCTCGCAAGAAGAGACTCATCCCAAATATAGAAGTATGGGAATGGCGAAGCCATGGCTGGTGGTCTTCTATCTCACGCAGCTATTGAATGGACACGGCTGTTTCCGAGAGAATCTCTGCCGCTTCCATCTCACTGAAGACTCAGCTTGCTCTCACTGCTCCCCAGTTGCGGAACACGTTTTCTTTGTCTGCTCTCGGTTCAAAGAAGCGAGAACACATCTCTACCGGCAACTCGGACAGCAACTGCAGCTCGGGAATATTGTAAGGGGAAAGCTGGCGTCTAGGGAGAAGTGAGAAGCAGTGGCAGCGTAGGCGGCCCAAATAATAAAGAATCTAAGACCCGAGGAGCGGATGAGAACGGCGTCCTATGATGATGCCAAAAGGCAAGGGGAGGATTGCTCTATTCAACCCCGCGAAGTAATACAAAAAAAACGGCGGTTCCGTGGGGATGAAGAAGCCTAGGGAGGTGGTTTTAGTGAGCAAATTCTCACACTACCATGCGGTACTCGCCACATGGTGTCTTTCGAAGATTTCCACCTACCCTCATAAAACACACATAAACGATTCAGGCCCACGGACTGCACCCATTCTGTGACGAAGACTTGCCTCATAGCCGACGAATTTCGTCGTTTCGGTATCCATTTAAAATTTTGCCTTTTCTCTGTCAATAAGACGTGATGAGATTGCCTGAGGAAATCATATAGCACTGCTTCACATGAGCTCGCTTACCTGGTATTTAGAAAAGTAGAGATCACGTCTTGAATGTGATATCAATTTCCTGAAGTAATATGAACTGTCACGGCCGTTGTAAACAAAACTATAGCCTTATACCAAGGGACTTGCCTGTACTATATGACGCAACTTCGATCGATTGCAACTCGCGAAACAAAATAATGAAACTAGTGGCGCTACAACTGCATCTACTTTCTGGCATTATTTCTAAACTTGCAAATTTCGAAAAGTCAGATAGTTCCACGGAAATGAGATCACCGTCCTTTTCATAAAACTCTCTTCTTCTATCTATGGAAAGAACTTGGAGCGGTTTTCTAAAACTATTTTTATAAATTGTATAAAATTCAAGCACAGATTTACACAAACACTACTAGTTTATTCAGAAATATTGATCGTGACGTTTTTTAATGGGCATATTTTTTTACAATAGACTTTGTCTAAAGCAATAATCTCTATCTTCAATTTTTTAGTTTTGAAATGTTAACTTTTTGCAATAGGTGCTATTTTTTAGAAAAAATGTTAATTTTTTTAAATTGCTTATATATCTTGTAGAATTACACGAAAACTACTCATATTTTTGAAAAATTGAACATGAACTTAATGGAAGAACCGTTAAAACCATAGAACCCTCTCAAAGAAGCAAATTTCGTTAATGAAAAATCCCTTATCTTCAATATTATAGTTGTAGGAAGACGCCTACAGAGAAATTAACACAGAAATAAGGAAGAACCCATTTTACACCATTCGACTCATTTTTTATTTATTTAAAATTAAAGATTACTTTTCTGTATTTTTCCTTTCCTAATGAACTGTTAGAGAACAAAGTATTTTGACGTAAAATGGATTAGAAATGCTGAGTTTAACAGATTTAAGGATATTTTAAGTGACGCAACGAAGGCCAAAGCCAGTAACCTCGTAGGCCACTAGAAAACGCGTAGAGAAGCGCTAACTGAAATCCAAAAGTGTTAACATATATACGCGCCGTACAGAGACACATTCAATTCGCCACAACATGTATACGTCAGGGGGATTTGTGTTATCTTTCTCCATCGGTAGTGATTCGATTCCTTCACGTAGGACACGAGAAGTCATTGAGAGACACACATTTTAAGAAAAGTAAATATTTAGGTAATCCATTGTGACGTAACCAAATATCAGATTCTAAAATAAACACATTTATTACGTAATAACTTCTCCGCGGTGTGTGTGTTGCAACCGGGTGCGCGTCCCGTAGGCAGTGAAAGGGTCAATTAGCTCCGCGCAGCTGCAAACGCGACTTATTGGCGTCGCCTCGGACGAGCGAGGGGCGCAATGTTTGTTACACGCGCCTTGGGATCTCCCCAGGGGACCATCGACCACGCTGCTCGGAGGAATTTCAGAAGACCGCCCAGGTTTCTTTATAGGAAGTGTGCGAGAAAGAGCGCTTTCGGCTGCCTCTGGAAAATTCCATCAAAATTACCTAAGAAACGCGTAATCTGATTGGCGTAAAATCATGTACGGCGTAGTAACTTTCGCCCAGTAACGTCACGCCTTCTAAAAATTCAGCAGAAAGTTCCAGAACATTCGTAGAAATTGGGGGGGGGGTGGAGAAGAGTGTGGGCGCCGTGAAGCGCGGGGGAGAATCAGAAGCACGGAGGTGCTAGAGTCGTGCAGGTCAGAAGCGTTCAAGCCGCCGGACGGAAGGGCCGCACAGAGCCGTGTGAGGCAGAAGAGTGTGGGCACTAGGGTAGCGGGAATTAGCGCGACAAAAGCGCAGAGGTGATATTAACACACCGAGTGTTAGATAGATGAAAAGGAACTTTATTCAATTTTATTATTCTTTTTTATCTCTGCTCGTTTACGCCCGCTCCAAGTGTCGTAAGTTACGCGACTACGATAATTAGTGAAGTCGGTGATAATTCTCCCGACAAGTGTCGTGATTTACTCTGACGTTCGGACTTGTAAACTGTCGTCACCGATAACGTCGTCACCGCTGCCGCAAACGTCACAGTTGGTGTCGCTGACGGTTTTGCTCCTGAATGGGAAGCAGGCTACGAGAAGAAACCCTTCTCCGTCATCCAACGGGAGTGCTGTCCAGAAGAAAAGGAGCCCAGCTGTTTTGCTTGTTTGGAGGCCATTCACCCCAGCGAGTTCCTCTGCCGCACATGGTGATTTTAGTTATTTGTCGAGCTCCGACAAACAAAACGAACGTTTATCACGCCCTTCAGGCTTACCTGGACTATATTCAATATTCAGAAGATGCCGGGCGCACATTGGCCCGTTTCTTGTAATTTTGTAAGCACATCTCTGTCTAATTTTTCCTTTATTTGTTCCAAGCAATAATCATAAGATTTAATTGTATCAGTTTTAAGACTGCATGATAAAAAGCACGGATTTGAAACTGAGCTCAGATAATTATAACAAATTATTTCTACTAATTTTTCTTTTTTTAAAATTTCTCATTAAATTATTTTTCTTTAAATTTTCTTTCAATTACCTCTATCACGTAGCCACGTCGTCCACCATCTAAATTTCAGGCTCTACTCGCCTCCTGAGCTAGCCGGCAACACGAGCCCAGGTAGGTGCGACCAACCGTCGGAGTTACACCATACACCCTTTGAAAACAATCTAGAAAAATCCATGAACAAAATTCTGTAATTTTCGGAACTCATAATGCCTCTCCAATATTCCAAAATCAGTCGCAGCCGCTATGTTTATGTTGCTTAATATTTTATATTGCAATAAACTATCTTTAAATAAGCCATTCATTCAATTAACGTATGATGCTAACGTACCAAACAAATAAATAGTATCTCGTTAAGTGTTTTTTATATTTTCATTTACAAGTAGAAACATAAATAAATTATCGAACATTTACTTAGAATTTTATACGCGAGGCTTCGTCTATTTACGACTTTTCATAGAACTGCACTTATAAAATTTTTAGTATAGATATATATATATTTGTGTAGGCTGTGTAACCAAATAATGTAAATGCTGTTATCAGATTGTGTGAAAATTACCTTACAACACCAAACATGTTCCATTTTACATCTCTAAATTGCGTTGCATAAGTACTAACAGCATCTCCAGGGCACACACATGTGTCTGGAACACATGCTAATGTTGTAAAATGTTATATTGCTTAACATTTTTATTGAAATAAATTTACTTAAAGTGCTTTAATGTTCATTCAAATTATGTGTAAACAAAACCAAAATCAGTAAATCGTTAACAACATTTTTGTTTTATTTATTCAAAAGTAGAACCTGAAATTTTTTAACGCGCGCATTTTCGTACATACTTTTCAAAGCAATGAACTAATAAAATCGTAGTAAGACGATATTTTCGTGTACGCTGTGTATGAAAATACGTTGCAAATGCTTCCATCTGGTGCTCGTACTCCTACACTCACAACACCCATCAAGTACCATTTTCCATCACTAAACTGCATTGTATAGCCACCGCCAGAGTCTCCTGGGCACACGCCTTTACCTGAAACACATGCCAATAAGCCTCTTTATTTCATATTTTTAATAATTTCAACAACAATTATAGCGTCCCTATTTTGCTAGCCTCATAAACGAAATAAAACTCACCATTAGGATATCCTGCACAAAATTTGTCAATCGTAAGGAATACCAGAAAAGTTTCAGGTACTTCTTTTTCACATACGTCAATACTAACATAAGGCAAGATTGACTGGCGAAGTTCTTTACTATAAGTCTCGGTTTGGTTGCCACCCCAACCAAAAACCTGGAAAAGCCGCAATCACATTTTGGCACATAGCCGACATACCATTTCTGCTTGCGAAAAAGAGCAATTACTTTATACAGGATAGAAAATACTTAGGAAAAATAGTTTGACAATTCATTACTTACAACGCCAGTTTTTCCAGGAACAAACAGAGTTTCATATTGTCGGTCAAAGTCAACACAAATTGGTCGAATTGTGTAAGACATTAAAAGAGGTTCTTTGAGTTTAACAACAGATATGTCACTCATCCAGTTTCCTTGATGGCCTCTAAAACGTGGATGGAGTATTATTTTGTCGATCTAAGACGAAAAACCACAAAATTGCAAGACTGGTTGTATCTAATGATTAATATTTTATTAATTCCGTTGACACATACTTCGGGTTTCTGTACATATAGCTCATCAGCATCCCACTCATGGTAGTATTTTCCAGCAGCAATTTTGAAAAGCTTCTGATCCTTCTGCTGGCTAGAAGATGGATCCCAGAAACATTGTGCAGCTTCGTTCATAAAAGGTAAAGTAATGGAAAACAATAAATCTACGATATTGTACTTGATAATTTGTTCTCTTACATATTTAATAAATTAGATACTAAATACTACTTAATAAAATTTGTTAATACATACTAAAAAAGACGATATTTACCACAATAGGTGAGTAAATAAAACTATTTTAAATTACCAGTTACAATCACACGATCTGAAATAATAGTGCCTCCGCAAAGAAGGGCCATTTTTCCTTCAATTTTCAAATACACGCCAGCATGCCATGGAATCGTCAAAGCAGTGGTTTCCTTTGACAAATACCACCAATAGTGGTAACCACGGAATGGATTAATTTCACCACATTCTAAAACATAAATTAAAGTACATATGTATATTAATAAAAATTAGCTTTCCTTAGCCGTACATTTCAAAATCAGGAAGCAAAATCTTCACTACAAGAGACTAAAGCGGAAACTTCCGTGACAGTTCTTCCATCCTCGAGGATCATGATGTATCTGTTTTGGCTTAGTACATTTAAGGCATAATAGTACATTTGAAATGATGTAATGATGGGTATTAATGCACGAGTGTGATATTACGATACTCGCTCATACCTCGCTCGTATCGTAAACTTCTCACGAGTGTATTAATATCCATTACATCCAGTTTCATACGGTACTTTTTCTACGACGTATAGTAACTTTTATGAGTTAAACTTTTACGTTGAATATTTTCGTCACAGTTGACATGTAGGATTCAGCCAAGGCCTGCTAGCAGACAGCTACCCTACCTGCCTTTGGTTTACCAGCCCGCCTGCCAGAGAGTACAAAAGTTGCGGCTATAATTCCGAAGTCACCATTTTCCCTTTTTTTTCTTATTTCTGGTGGCCCATCCCATCCTCTGCTTCACTATTCATTTTAAACTAAAGAATTAGCCGGTTTTTAAGAACAAACACACGACAGCAACATGTAACACACAGTACCATTGTGTACCATTGACTGATGTTAAGGCAACAAAATTTTTAGGTCTCTCAATTCAGTCAAACCTTAAATGGAACGTCCATTTAAATGAATTGAACACAAAATTGAGTTCATTATGCTACACGTTCAGAATTCTTGCAAATTCAGTCAGCCTTCATACTGCTTGTTGTGTATACTTCGCGAATGTTCATTCCCGCCTGAGATATGGCATAATATTCTGGGGAAATACATCTTATAGCTTCCAGACTTTTAGATTACAAAAACGAATTGTACGAATAATAACCAAATCCCACCCACGTGATTCATTAATCTAGGAGTTCTACCATTACTGTGTCTTTTTGTTTACGAATCAGTGGTTTTGTAAAAAATGACTTGCTCAAGGGCGGAATATATTTTCAGAAAATGCCGAAGTCTATTACTATAACACTCGACGTAGAAATCATATTCATCAGGTGACAGTATCAACAGCTCAATACAAAAAATTCACATACAATACATGTACATTGTTTTACAACACTTTGCCAGATGACATTAAACGATTAAATTCAATAGAAATGTTTAAATCTCAAGTGAAATCGTTTCTGCTGCATAACTGTTTCTATACAATTAGAGACTATACTGAGCATCACAAGAAAAGTAACATTAATTTTAACAATGCTACATAATGCATTATTTACCATTTGGACTGTATAAATGAGTATAAACAACCTGTAACAACTATTGTACTACAGCTTCCGGGTCAATGACCCCCATCTCGATCAGGTTTTTCGTCCAGTTTCCCTGATCCATTGAACAAATGCTGAGATGGCCCCTTGTTTTGCTTCTGTACCTAAATGTAACTTCATTTTCTGTGCACGTCTTCTAGAATTCAGTGGGAAATACAATTATTCAAATTATCGTTTCCATGTTGTCGCGGCAGGAATTAATAAGGGCCAAAATTTATTGCTTATTATATTTTTGAAAATAGATTTTATTACATTGGAGGTTTTTTTGTTTTTTTTCTCCCTTTCAAAATTCAAAATTTATTGCTTATTTATCCTTGAAAATGATATTATTACATGGGAGTTTTTTTGTTTTTTTTCTTCCTTTCAAAATTCAAATTTTATTGCTTGTTTATCCTTGAAAATAGATTTTATTACATGGAAGTTTTTTTTTCTCCCTTTCAAAAATTCAAAATTTAAGTAGTATATGACTTAGTGTAGGGATCACAGAATTTTGAAAATGTGCACACAATTCACTTTTCCCCATAGCACGTCATACGCAGTTTTTAACTGTTTTTTGACGTAAAATAAAAAAAAACAATAAGTTGCGTTCTGATCTTAACGTCAGTCAGATGTTCCCTCTGCCACTACCACAGCGCTAGTCAAATAGGATCAAAGTGAAATTACATCCAAATTTATTTTAAATGATATTCCACGTAAGAATAACTGATAATGAAAGAAATTAAAACTGGCAAACATAAAATAATATTAAATCAATTTTAATGTATACAATCGAAAAACATTTACTAGATGGATTCTCACGATTATTGAAGTGTCAATACTTGGTTTGTAAACTTCTTGTGATTGGTCAAGAACCTTATCATAATGAAATCTGTATCATAATTGTAAAAATTCATGAGAACATTCCTAATTTTCGTAAAAATTTTTATTTTAATATTTGTGCATAATGACATCTATTTATTGTATTTTATTGATCTTAACTTAATAAATAAAATTCATAAATGTATGTGTATGTTTTATTGGCATTAGAGCGGGCCACAAAGTTTGCAAAAGGCCCGAGGGCATAAACATCAGGAAGGCCTACAAGGGTATTAACAATCCGTTGCGTGTTTTGTTTGAGGTCCATAAACACACAGCAATGAACTAGTAAACCTAAATAATTGTTTTTCTACTCCCATTGTAACGCTGTCATTTCTGGCTGCAACCAGGTGCATAGTGATACTCATTACGATACCGATTTAATTATGATACATTCATTATGATTTCTGTCTAGATGTATAGAAGAAAATAGGCGCTGACAACAATGCACACATGGGGAAACGGGTGCTAGTACAATGGACACATATTTTCTTATCAATTCTTGCTAGAATTACCATTCTTGCCTAAAATGAATCGGTTTTTCTGTTTTCATTGTTATGGTTTTAAATTAAGACTTCCAAAAAAGAAAACCATAATTAGTCTCTTCATCAATTTCGATATTTTATTGCAAATGTTACACAGCGAGTGTTGGGTCATTGTTGCTCTTGAGCGCTAAAGATGCTCCAAATAAATTATATACACCTCTACAACACGCCTTTTGTCGATCGCGATCCTTGTTGGACAACGTACTTAAAAGATGTAAATGACTTTTGTAAAGTTTTCACCGACGAATTTTATTCTTTTTCTTACTTGTTGCATATTGCGAAGTCTTGTATTTAAAAAAGTGAGACTGATAAACAACAATTATTTTACTAACTTCTCTGATGTTCTTTAGGATACATCCCTTTATCAAACGACACATACCGAAACATTTAAGGATGTATGTATGTATTTGGTGTTTTGGGTCGGTAGTCCGACTTCGCCGGCCGGCTACCGGTGTGTCCCTTGCCTGGGCCCCCATCATTTAAAGATCATTCTGTAAGAAATTCCTCAACAACAATAACGGTGACGGGTAATAGTCCCAAATTACGTTAACATGTCCTGAAGCAAAGTATTTCACAATTTTATTTTCTGTATTTTTACTTTCTCGTATACATACGTATATACGAAAATATTATACGTAGTATAGAGAATGTTATGTAATGCTGAAAAAAAACCGACACCTTTGCGGACCACAAAAATTATAGATTGACCCTGACAACGAAAGAGTGGATAAATGCAGTTGCTAAATTAAGAAAGAAATCCTCTAACACGTGGTGTAGCCAGAATCCCTGTTTTGTGGGTCCTTGATGCCGAAAAAACAATTGAAAGGTAAACGTTCGTCCGTCCGTCTGTGAACATTACCAGCGCCTAAACCAAACATACGGTCTTTTCCAAATTGAAGAAACCGATGCCCGTCTGGCTCTAGTTGAAGCTGAGAAATTTTGGAAACTATTCTTTACAATTTTCGGCTACTTTATACGAAGGCCCCCGGAAATTTCAAAATTTTCTCAAAAACGGCTCAAATTTTTTCCCTTTAAATTTCGTGTAAGAATATAATAAAATACACTTATAAAGGTGGCATAGGCCCAATTTTCACGGTTAACTCCGAATTGTCGAAAAATGCAAAGGTTTGAATTTTTTTCGGTGGCCTAAAAAATTAAATATAGATTTTCTTCAAATTATATTTGTTGTCCTTAAATAGTACTTTCATTAAGGTCATGTAGATTTTTTGGAAAGTTTACTAGTTTTGCGTAATAGTGCGTGCAATATTTGCAATTTTAAAAATAACAAAAACAATATTTTCTCAAAAACACCTCCAAATTGATTCGTTAAATTTTTGGTAGGGTTAGTGCCAAACGAACCCTATAAGAGGACTTAAACGCCATATTGTTCTAATTTTTTGTTTTTTCAAAAATTACAAAAATATAATTTTTTGACTTCGCTCACGTCGGTAATATTTATATTAGAGGCAATTTCTTCATGTTATTTTCTCGCATACGTACGTAAATATGGAGTAATGTGCGTAATATAGAGAATGTTATGTAATGCAGCGCGAAACAACGGAAGAATTTCGGCAAAAAAATTCATTGCCGGACCCTGATAACGAAAAAGTAGATAAATTTGGTTGCTAAATTAAGAAAAACCTGGTAGTGCTACAGAATGGCACAGACTTTCTCGTAGTAAGGTTTTCTAATTTCCTTGGTGCGGTCTGGCTATAAGATCTCGCTCCACCCACACCAAAGAAAAAAATTGAGTAGATTTCGAGGAAATTTTGAAAATGTCTGAGAGGCTTCATGTAAAGTACATTAAAAAATTAATGAATGTTTTTCAAAATCGCAAAATTTCGACGCACGCCAGATCACCAGGGGTTTATTCGGTTTGTAAAAAATCGAACGCATAGTTTAGGCGTTTTTAGAGAGACGGACGGACGTTTTGAAAAAAATCGGTATCAGAAACCCTAAAACGTGTATTTCCGTTGAAATGTGGAAATCGATTTTCCGCAGCACGACATAACTTTCTCTACACTTCGTATATTACTTCGTATATACGTATGTATACGAGAGAGTAACTAGTGATCTAACAGAATGGCACAGACTTTCTCGGAGCAAATTTTTACTTTCCCGTCTTGGGGTCCCAAGATACCGAAAAATTATTTTTTCACAAAACGTCCGTCCGTCCGTGAACACTGCTAACACCTCAACCATGTGTACAATCTTTTCCAAATTGAAGAAAGCCCTGTCGATCTGGTTCTAGTTGAAGCTTTGAGATTTTGAAACACATTCCTTAATATTTGGGGGTACTTAAATGAAGCCCCCCGGACATTTTCAAAATGTTCTCAAAAATGGCTCCAAATTTTTCTTTAAATTTATTGTAAAAATAGATTAAAATATATTTATAAAAAAGGAATAGGTCCGATTTTCACGGTTAACTCTAAAGTTTCGAAAATTGCAAAAGTTTGAATTTTTTCGCGCCTTCCTACAACTATAAAATTGAAGATAGAGATTTTTCCCACAAACGAATTTTGTTGTCCATAAATAGTTATGTCATGAAGTTTGTTATAATAGTTGTATCATAATGTTTCGAAAATCTTAGTCGTTTTCTTGCAAGAGAGCGTGAAATATCTGCAATTTAAAAAAAAATACAAAAACACGATTTTCTCATAAACCTCCAAATCTTATCTTTAAAGTTTTGGAAGAGTTAGTACCAAATATACACTATTCGATGACATAAACGCCATATTGCTATATTCATTTTTTTTCAAAAATTACAAAAATATCATTTTTTGAACTGTCTCTCACGTCACTAATATTTACATTAGATGTGATTTTTCAAGTTATTTTTTATGAGTACATTCTTTTAATATTGTCAAATAAAGTTTTTCGAAAACAGAACACTTTTCTAAAAAAATGAGCTCAAAATTCCGCATTTTCACAACCACATAAACTTCATTTTCTCAAAAATGACTGCAAACTATTTCTTACAATTTTTCTAATGGATATTGCGAATTGCACTGTTTAATATGATGTGTAGTTCATTTTGGGGTATTTTTTTGTTTTTTCAAAAATTACACAAATGTAGTTTTATTGAAATACCTCTCGCGCCGTTCATATTGGCATTTCCATCACTTTGTATGCATCATTACATTTGTGAATAGAAGTGCTTTAAATTACTTTAAATGAACTTTTTCGAAAACTCAATATATTTCCCAGAAAGAGAGCTTAAATTTCGCATTACAGTAAAGCTTGATTGCCATTTTCTCAAAAACGGCTACGAATTTCTCAATGAAAACTTTTATTAGCACGAGTTTCTACCCTTCTTTAATATTCTTGAAGTAATAATTCGGTTGTACTACTAGGAAACCAAAGGTTGAGAAATTGTCAAAAAAAAGTACTTAGGGCGACGATAGATGGCAGCTGGTCAGAGAATGTTGCAAGACCTTAAAACCAAGCCACATCAAGGAAATTAGAGAAATTTGGTACGAGAAAGTCTGTGCCATTTTCTAGCACCTCTAGTTATTTTCTAGTATACATTCGTATGTACGGTGTAATACACGTAGTATTGAGAAAGTTATGTAATGCTTCGGAAAATTGGTTTTGAGATTTTAACGGAAATACACGTTTTGGAGTAACACCTCTGATACCGAAAAAGTGTTTTTTTCAAAACGTCAAGAGTGGTCGTGTTCAAAACTTCGTTAAACATCTCTTAACAAAAGGTGAATATAAGTCCTCTCAGAGTATTTATTTATTTATTTAACGTCAAAAAACAGTTAAAAACTGCGTATGACGTGCTATGGGGAAAAGTGAATTGTGTGCACATTTTCAAAATTGTGTGATCTCTACACTAAGTCATATCTACCTTAATTTTGAATTTTGAAAGGAAAAAAAAATCTCCCATGTAATAAAATCTATTTTCAAGGATAAATAAGCAATAAATTTTGAATTTTGAAAGGGAGAAAAAACAACAAAAAACTCCCATGTAATAAAATCTATTTATTTACGAAACCTGGTATTTCAAATCATGCGCCGTTCGGAAGCTGCCAGTCCGGCCGACTTTCTTTCGTGAAAACCTGCCGGAGCACACTCTGGAGAATGCGATCGATAAAACGGCGTCCTAGGCTGCCACGTGGCTGCAGGAGGAGGAGGATGAACAACGGTTGCTTATGGAGGGCTGGAGCACAACGCCCCCGTTGCGAGTTCTACGGCGGCGGAGCAGTGGCGATGTCTGTCATGTCTCGAAGATATAACACTAGGCTAGTACAAGTTTTTAAGAGAAGTGTAACCACAGTCTATTGACACAGTCCCGCAGCTCTATACTTTTTCCCTATGCTGGAAATGAGCCATGCTCACATATGCGGCATCACTAGCACCCCAAGTGGTGAGTAAGCTTACAGCGCGCCCGCCCTATTAGAACTTATTGGCTTTTGAAAGAGCACGAATGTGACGACATAATTCCATTACATTGAAAACCTAATCCGTATGTTATTCAACTTTTGTCATTTACATTTATTCGCGAAAGCTTAAATACATCAAACTGTGGATAGAGCGTGTAATATTATATGGAATTTCTCCCAAGATCGTCAGGGGAGTTCGACACTTCACGTTTCAGAAGGGATGCTTATCTGACTGGTGTTTTTAATACATCAGAATGTGAAAGTTATATGAATTTTGGGATTTCTTCAGGTGGAAACAGTTACTGCGATATACAATTAACAAAAATGAGGAATTACGTGTGAAACATTAATACGTAGCAAACACAAAAATAAATTATTTGTATTTTATTGGACTAGAGTTACATTTATTTATTATCAGTTATTTTCTTTAAAAGACATCGTCAGCGCCACTGTATTAAACATTACAGTTGATTGCATTAGTGGAGAATTTGCCAGTTTACTTACTGCTACCACGAGGATTGTCCTTCCTTGTTATCATGTATACGCCTACAGAATGTTCAGAAGCTATAATAATAGCAATTTGTAGATCGCCCCAAAACTAAACTAGAAATGAAATAATTTCTAAATACCATATGTAATAATCTTCAAATACTCCAAATTTCTAATGCTTTCTTTTACTATATTTGCTCATAAATAAAACTATCTCTCAATTGTTCGCATCCTAAATTACTCATACTTAAGAACTATTTTCAATTTTCCTTGAAAATTGTGCAAGTTAGGCATTATTGTACTTCAAACCAGCCCTCTATCACTAGATAGGCTGCGGCCCCTTCAATTTTCTAAATTCATGGTTTCAATATTTAGTCAATGGCGAAGAAAAATAATCTGCATGTATTATTTGCTTATATTTATTTTGTAAAAAATTGAATTAAACTGTTTATATTGTGTATGAGGAATCACGCAATGCAATTAGTGAAAAAAAGCTATTCAAGAAGCGTGGGACCTTTTCATCAGCACAATTGAAAATGATGTCCATGGTAAGCAGAATCTGGCTTACAAAATTATGAAACATTTAAGCGGATTCGGTGGTATAACGGTCAGCATACTGGACTGTTGTACCCGAGTTTGCGGGTCCAAACCCGAGCGAAGCCGTGGATTTTAAGGGCGAAAAAATCCTTCGTACCCCTTCCTTCGGAGGGGACGTAAAGCCGGCTGTCCCTTGTTGTAGATTTACTGCATGTAAAATATCCTCAAGCCTAAAAGAAGCCTCTGAGTTAAATTCAAGTCTCTTGTTTCGTCCCCCAACAATACCTTCTTTCTCCGCTAGATGGTGAAAGGGGCGTAGCGAAATTTGCGTGGTCAGACGGAAGAGCGGGCCTCATGGCCCATGTCTCGCCACGTAAAATAAGGCATAAACTAACTAACATTTAAAATCAGAGGAAAAGGACAAAGCAGAACTAAATGTAATAGAGAATGATTACTAGATAAAATATTATAAAGATCTCCTATATGACTCAACTGTAATCGATGAAGATAAGTTACACTACAACAAACCCTCAGTAAGACCCTTTGAGCAAACATGAAATGGAATATGCACTATCAAGGGTGAAAAGTAGAGAAGCTCCTGGGTTAGATGGTGTCAATGCAGAACTCCTAGAATATGGAGGTGACGAACTGAAGAACAGACTTCTTGAACTATTTAATAATTGTTGGAGAAAATGCAAATACTTGATGCATGGAAGAAAGCAACAGTCTTCTCTCTTTTTAAGAAAGGAAATAGAAGCCAGTCACAGAATTACAGAGGAATAAACTTGTTAATCAACACTTATAAAGTTTACACCAAGATAATAAACGGCTCACAAAAATCTCGGATTCACTGTTATTGGAAGAACAAAGTGGTTTCAGGCAAGAAAGATCAGGTACAGACAATGTATTTACCATGCACCAAATAATAGAAAAGGAACGAAAGGTCAATTTAGAGACCCATCTAGCTTTTATAGATTATGAGAAAGCATTTGATAGAGTTTATCGGGAACTTCTTTGGCAGATTCTTCGAAAAAGGTGCTGTACTTTCCACTTAATATAAAAAAGTTATTAAATCTCTCTGTCACAAAACAAGTATTAATTTAAAAAATTGAGAACAAAATGTTAGAAGTAAACAGAGGTGTAAGAGAACGGTGTACCTTGTCCCCCACTTTGTTTAATATTTATTGACAACATGCTAAGAGAATGGAAAAGTTTAAATACACCAAGTATTTGGATAAATCCAAATACACCTCTACAATCACTTCTGTTTGCTGATGATCATATAATTATAGAAGAGAACGAAATAAGTGTGCAAAAGTCCTTTACCAGCTAAACAGAATATGCAAAGCATATTGTCTCTCAATATCTGTCTCTAAAACTAAAGTGATGGCATTCAGAGGCAATTATCCTATGAGATGGACAACATGAATAAGAGCCAAAATTTATTGCCTTTTTATCCTTGAAAATATATTTTATTACATGGGAGTTTTTTTTCTCCTTTTTTTCCCTTTCAAAATTTAAGTAGTATATGACAGTGTAGGGATCACAGAATTTTGAAAATGTGCACACAATTCACTTTTCCCCATAGCACGTCATACGCAGTTTTAACTGTTTTTTGACGTAAAATAAATAAATAAATAAAAGAACTAAAATAATAATAGAAGGCAAAGTAATAGAGCAAGTAAAACATTTTAATTATTTGTGATATCACATACGATTACAGTGATGATATGAAAACAAAATTACGAACATACTTGCGGAACAATAAACAAATATCGTCGCAATAAGACTAGAAAAGAGACACTGTTACAATTTTATAAAATTATGGCAGAACCAAAACTGGTTCACGGGCGTGAATCATGGGCATTAAGAAAAAAATAAAATGAAGATACAAGCTTCGGAAATGAAATTCCTCCGGAGAGTAAAAGGCTGCACCCTAATAGATAAAATAAAAAGCGAAGATATAAGACAGGAACTTTATATATTTTCTATCAATGAAAAAATAAATGAATACAAATCACGGTGGGGACAGCACTTAGGAAGAATGTCTCACGAAAGGATGCCCCGACATGCCTTTCTGTACAGACCACGGGGAAGAAGGGACATTGGCTGTCCACGACAGAGATGGTGTAATGAAGCCGGAACAGGGAATTTCCCTAATCCCTGAAGTGAAGAAGAAGAAGAAGAGGAAGAAGAAGAAGATGATGATGATGATGATGATGATATTGTGTATGACTATATTCACATAATTTAGAAATAAATATTGTTTATGCACTTTTTATTTTGCACTCTCTGGACTACAATTGCTTTCACTGACTCAGAATTCCTAACCCTAATAATTATTGGCTTCTAAATTGCCTAGCATATTTATTTTACCAAACAAATAATATGTTATTATACCTGACGCCATTTTGAAAATAGCTTCGCAATGTAATTTTAAATGTCCCGGTCATCATTACGCGCCATCTCCATTGGCAGATCGCCCTTCGACGCTATGGGCTCAAAAGCAGAGGTCAATATGGGTGCTTCCCCCACCATTAGAATTAGAGATTTGAATAAGAGCGGTAAGAATAACATTAAGTACGTCTATGATATTTAATTCTCTGGTCTAGTCACTGCAAGAAATATTACGCAATCGAGTATCGAGAAAGATGCAGCTGAATGCCTTCTGCGAGGTTAGGTCAAATGTCAGAACGCACGCTGATGCTATGTGACACCTAGGGCGATAACAGTTGTAGTGGCGTATAAAGTACTCCAGCGCGAGTAACTGAAGTATTGCTACCATATATCATTTTACAAAATATAATATTTAAATATATCAATAAAAATGATTACTATTTCGTTCTGAAATATTAATGCAACTTACTTGGCACACATGGTGTAATTTCCCGAGACCACGTTCCATTTGGCTGGCATTGAATAAATAATGTGTGTAGTTTTACATGCGTGTAGAACAATCCACACTGGGCAACAGCTTCAGTTCCAGGAACCATAGACCTCATACAATCAACTTTTGTACCGTTCACTTTGCATTCAATTATCCTCGTAGGATCTGATAATGCCGGGCAGACCACTGTAAGATAATTTTCATTTAGGATAGTTATATATTCTCAAGTTGCTTTAAATTATTAATAGTTTTTGGTTTGTAAAATAGCGATTTGGTGGAAAGTGTGTAATGAAACGAAGTCAGAACAAGATGTTTCTTCTAAGGTATATATTTGGGGATGTGGATGTGGAAAACAATTAACTGTTGCATGAATTGAAAAATTATTATTAAACTATCCTTGATTGTTTTCCTCATTTTGAGTCGTTTGTATATATTGCTAATTGAACACGTGGTCGGACGGATACGCACGTTTTTTGGCATGAAGTGACTGTAGCACGTGATCCTGACACAACACGTTTTTCATTCCCTTACTTTCGGGCCGTGGCCCTGGTCAGACGTTGCGTGCAATGGACCCGTGGGCTGTAGCAACTCCATGCTGGAGTTGGTCTGGAGGCAGACATGAATCTTGACCGTCTTGTATATTTGTACGGTGTGTATAGTGTATATTACTTTTGTTTTACATTACTTTTGGTTTTTTCACATATGCTGATTCAGATATATATGATGTGATTATAAGAATATTGTTCAGATAAGTTGTCTTCATTCCTTTTGTTGTTTATGTTTACTGTAGCCCTGAGGAAGGAATTATATATTCCGAAACGTTGGCTAGTGTGTTTTACTAATTATTAATGTGTTAAAAACGAATGTGTTTTATTAATTGACCAATCCCGTGATCCACATCCCACAATTTATTAATGGTCGTGAATTATACAATGGCTAAGGTATATTGTTATGCAACATACATCATGATTAAAATTATCGAAAGATTAAATTAAAAACATTTCGTAGTCTTGCTACGCAATAGCCGGCGAGAAGGGGGCATGAACACACAATAGCCGCCGCCAGCCTACCAGCCCCAGCCGTGCCGAATTTGGTTAGGGCCTGGCCTATAAAAAGGAGAAACAGGGCCAGAGTTAAGTATTTCCCTAGCACAAAATTGTGTTACCTCCCCCTGTAAAAATAGATTCATCATTATTTAATAAAAAACTTATTGTAATACAAATACTTTCTTATATATATATATATATATATATATATATTAAATACATTCTAGTTTATAACTACGTTATGCATATTTTTCGGAAGCAAAGGGCCCCCCACGGCTGGGTGCCCCAGGCAACTGCATGGTTTGCTTGTAGGTATAGAACGATTTTCCTAAGGATGAGCTAAAGTGACAGTTCGCGAAAACAAGAGAACATCACATGTATTTTAGAGAAGTATATCCCTCCGCCGCGACAGCTGTTCAGCTACGCCGCTTCGTAAAGTGCTAATGGCTCCTGTGAAAACATCCCTATGCAGAAGTCTTAAGAATTTCGCTGTGATATATGCACGTACGCGAGTCTGGGAAATATTTAAATTTTATTTCTTATGTGGAAAATCTCTAAACATGTTCTCACAGTCTGTAAAAGAAAACTGCCACGAATGTAAATAGAAAGATCGCCACACAACAGCACGAAGACCAGAACCACGTGCATCGGTACGCATAACGCATTCAAGTATCGGTTTTAAAATAAACAATATTAACCACACAAAAAGTAAATTTAATGTAATGTTTATAGAAAAATAATTTTTTCAGAAGAGCACATAAAACTGCACTTCGTAATTTCAATTATTTCTCGTGGCGCACTATATTTTTGTCGGACGAGGACATCACAAAAGGAGGCGTCGAAGCCATTTACAAGTTAGCCAACTGCAAACGAACGAATGCGGGAAGGGAGTCTAATGGTCTCAAAGGCACGACGACCACAGAACCTTCAGTTATGTTGCCAGTACTAGCTGTCACTTTGGCTCATCCTTAGGAAAATCGCTCTATAAATCTGGCCCTGATAAGAAACAGATCACAAGGCGCACTACCGTCGAGACAGGCAGTAGAAAGATGGAAATATGATTCCCCAGACGAGAGGAGTTCTCAACAGAAGAAGAAACAAAGGAACGACGAAGACGTCAAGACGCAGATATAAAACACGCTCTATTGCGGAGTTATTGTCGAACATCCTGACGCTCACAAAAGAGCCTTCTTTTTCTTGAAAGGGACTTTTCTTGGGGAGTGAGATGTGAGCTCTTTTGAAGCCGCGACGTACTTCTCACTGATAGAGCAAATCGGCGTGAAAATTCACTCCGCTCCGATCGACAGAGCTCCAGTTGTAAATTCGTAGAATAAAGGTACATGCGATAGTTCAGGAATGAAAACGGAGCATATTTATTATTTTTTATTGTTATATTTTTTATTATTATTTTTTATATTTTTATTGTTATATTTTTTATTATATTTTTATATTTTTATTCTTATATTTTTATTATTATTTTTTATATTTTTTATCTTTTGTAATATAATGTATATTTTTTAACCCCTTTTTTTTTTGCAATTTTATCTGAAAAAAAATATCTATTAATTTTAATTTAATTTTCTATCTTATTTTGTATTTTATTTGTAATTTTGTTATATTTTTCTGTATCTTGTAGACTGACGATAACGGCAAAGGCGTCGAAAGCGGCTATCTTAATAAAACTAATATGTTGACGAAGATGACCTCTTTTATTTCATCTCATAAGAACGTCAGCAACACCATATCAGAATTCCCACAAAGTCTAGAAGGCCATTCACACTAAACGTGGTGTTGGAGAACTCGCCGTTTGGCCAAACCGGCGGAGCGGGACAAGAAGGGTCTCGATCAGGTTTTTCGTCCAGTTTCCCTGATCCATTGAGCAAATGCTGAGATGGCCCCTTGTTTTGCTTCTGGACATAAATGTAACTTCATTTTCTGTGCACGTCTTCTAGAATTCAGTGGGAAATACAATTATTCAAATTATCGTTTCCATGTTGTCGCGGCAGGAAGTAATAAGAGCCAAAATGTATTGCTTATTTATTTTTGAAAATAGATTTTACTACATGGGATTTTTTGTTTTTCTCCTTTCAAAATTCAAAATTTAAGTAGTATATGACTTGGTGTAGGGATCACAGAATTTTGAAAATGTGCACACAATTCACTTTTCCCCATAGGACGTCATACGCAGTTTTAACTGTTTTTTTGACGTAAAATAAATAAATAAATAAATAAAGGGACCTGACGACTGGCATGAGTAGCAGGGGGCCGAGGGCTGCTTTTGGCAGCGGCACGGCTTCGCAGCAGAGACTGTGGATAATGGCGCTCTTCCCTCCTTCGTCGTGCGGTCATAAAAAAGATTTCATTTAATATCTTGTCCACAAAATAATCAACCCCCACTCCCCTCGCATCTAGCGAAATGAGGGCTCAAGAAAACGTGCGGAGATAATACAGAAGTTTTCTAATAAATGGAGAGCCTTTAGAAATATTTTATGGAATGGAAAGTTGTTAGTGTCATGGCTGTCTTTTAGTTTGTATTGTCTATTTTCAGGTTGCGGCGACAACGTACACACGTTTCAGGTTGTTCAATTGGTTGTGACGGTGGTAGCTGTATCTTTAACCAGATAACCAAAACTTCACAATCTGTTGCTTCAACTTAACAATCTGTTGCTACATTCAGAAAAATAATATATCATACCTGAAGAATCTGAAGTCAATGCATCAACCCAGCCACAACAAATTAATACGTATGCACCTATGAAAAAGATATTAAAAGACATAAAAATTGTGTTAAAATACAACAAATTGTTTGCGTAATGATTAAAAATGCTTACAAGAATATAATCAGAGAAGCATACAACAGCACAAAATTTCTCGCATTATTGGAAACCAATTCATAACTTTGAAATTTTGCCATTTCAGTTCTAATAACACCCCAAATATGACTTGAAAACGTCCAATTCAAAAAGACGGCATGTAATGCATATCTGCATTCATTTCGATAGTCAGGCGTAGCAGTCATTCCATACCTTTACAAATGAAACAAACAGGAATGAATTTAACTGTTATAGTATTCTAGCCCGTTATGCTGTAACACAAAAATAATTTAAATTTTCGGCGATTTTCAAGAATACAGAGAGTTCCCCAAAATCGGGACCGGCACTACCCTCATTTCTGTTGTTTGCTAAAGATGAGCAAGAAAATTGAAGAAAAAATTGCATCCATTTTTATGAAAATAATTGTTTAGAATTTAGAAACGACCGAGGCTAAGGCAATATTTAAGTAGTTAGTAGGTAATTTGGGAAAGATTTCTTGGGTGAAGCACGAAAGATCAGAAATATCTGCTGTTTTAAGATAGCTCTCATAAACAATAATATACGTTGCTGCCCCAAAGTCGCTATTTTGAAATATTTATACTCGCATCAGGATAGAAGACTCTGGGAAAACTGTGAAATTACGTTTTCAGAAACAACAAATATTGTTTACCATCGAATAATTTGAAACCAGAGAGACTTACAAAATAATTTAGAAATACAATATGTTTCAAAGAAAATATTTGAGTTCTGCTTCTTCGTATTTCTATGTTACGGAGACGGGGTGCGGTCCACGCAACACACAAAAATAGTTATTGTACGATTTCTCTTTCCTAGACTTTCTTAATCTATATATTATTAAATTATATTCAGTGAGAAGAAATATAAAACATTAGAAAAAAAATAAACAAATTTAATTTACCGCCAAGATCTATTAACATCGATCAATGTAATGAAATTATTTTATTTTTAAGTTTTAAATCGTTAACTTAAAACTTAAACTAGAAGTGCTCCAGAATGGCGCAGAATTTTCCGTAGCAAATTTTTCTAATTTCCTTGGTGGCAAATTTTCCTAATTTCCTGGCTTTAAGTTCTTGGTCCATTCTTTGGCCAGCTGCCATCTATGGTCGTCAAAAGTACATTTTATTGACATTTTCTGGACATGTCCTCACATTTTCGGTTTCTTAATACTAGAACCGAAATATACCAAGAATACTAAAGAAGAGTAAAACTTCGTCCATGATAGATATTTTCATTGAAAATTTTGAAGCCGTTTTTAAGAAAATGGCGATGAAGCATTACTGTAAATGCGCAATTTGGAGTTTTTTCACTGGAATCTACTGAGTTTCCGAAAAACGTCATCTGAAGTCATTTAAAGAACTTCCACTCACAAATGTAATAATGTGTACAAATCCATGGAAATGTGCATATTAACGACTTGAAAGATATTAAAAAAATTCATTTGTGTATTTTTTGAAAAAAAAAAACCAACAAAAAATACATCAAAATAAACTTTACGTCATATTAAACAGTACAGTTAACACTATCCATGGGGGAAAAATGAAAAAAAATTGGAGCAATTTTTGAGAAAATGACGTTTGAGCGTTTCTGAAAATGCGGAATTTAGAGCGCCTTTTTACAGAAAACCGTTGAGTTTTCGAGAAAGTTTATATGACATTCTTTAAAGTAATGTTCTCATAAATCTAATAAAATGAAGAAATTGCGTCTAGTGTAAATATTTCCGACGTGAGGGACAATTCAAAAAATTAAATTTTTGTAATTCTACCAGTACCTAGCGTTATGAGTTTTTCTTTCGTAAATTCGCCGCTCTTGTCCCACATTATTTCACTAAATTCTCAACTTTGCGGACGCAATAGTGTGAAAGTAAAATAGTGCCATTTTTTAAATATTTTTGTTAATATCTTTTGTACTTCAAAGAACCCCCAAAAATTACAAGATCCTACCCAAAAGCGCAGTGGAGTTAGGCGTTAGAGAATATCTGATTTTGGGAAAATATCTATAAACGGTTGACGAAGCAAGCGGAGGAACAGACGGATTCTCGTTCAAGGAAAAACCAGTTTTCCGCAAAGGACCCGTGGTTCTTGAATGTGGACTACTTATTCCTGGAAGTAATACACTATGCAATCGAGACAACAACAAAATGTTTGTTTTTAGGTACCAGGGAAACGTTTTTCTCTGTCAAAGTACCTCCACAATTTCCTGCATCAATTCTATACTTCTTCGGTGTAGTACACTGCGGCGGCGATGGTGTAGCGGTTCGCGTATCGCTATACCCAAGTTTGCGATGGAAGCCGTGGGTTTTTAAGAGCGAAAAAATCCTTCGTACGCCCTCCGGAGGGGAAGTAAAGCCGGCTATCCCATATTAGTACATTTACTGCATGTAAAAGATCCTCAAGCCTAAATGACGCCTCTGAGCTAAATTCAAATCGCCTGTTTCGTCGCCCAAATAATACCTTCTTTCTCCCATGATTGGTGAAAGGAGTGTAACGAAATTTGCGTGGTCGGACGGCAGAGCAGGCCTCACGGCCTGAGTCCCGCCACGTAAAATAAGGCAAATTCAATTCAATTCAATTCAATTCAATACAACGGAGCTCTTACCTGTCACTAGCAGGAGGGAGCGCGGCATCTTCAAGCAGCCAGAACTCGTTGCGGCGGGAAGCGGTCGCCGACCTGTAATACTCTGGACCGCAGCGCCCCACGAAGGAAACAGCTGCTCGCCAGGCCCCCTCCCGCCTCTACCCCCTTCCCCATATTCTTGACGGTCCGGGTTCGCTGCTCGCGTCAGGCAAGGTTGGCTTCTTGGCAGAAAAACGGCGCGGTGCAAAGGCAACATTTGAAATTATCTTGGCTGTCCAGGTGACGTCGCGTCGAAGGCTGTGTTACCGACGTTTCGACCATCTTGTCGTGGTCTTCCTCAGGGCTGTTTGCTAAGGAAGACCACGACAAGATGGTCGAAACGTCGGCAACACAGCCTTCGACGCGGCGTCACCTGGATAGCCAAGATCATTTACATGACTCTGGCCGCGGAAGCCTACGACGTCAAAGGCAACATTTGTTTTCTCCTAGTAAGCTAACATTGTAGGTATGTCATTCACTACTTTACCTCTGGTAAAAACCAAACGAACATCAACAATTATACGTGGACAACTCAATGGACTATATTAATTTAGCATACACGAGATAATTGCTTCAGAATATGAGGAAGTTAACAAAAATAGAATCTATAAAATACTATTTTCGTAATATCTGCTCAAACGTTTGTCTGTACAAGCGTAATATTCTAAGACAAGAAAAAAAAGTTTTTGATTATTTGTGTAATAATGATTTTATTATTTCAATAAATTAAAGTACCCGGAGCGGTAGCTCAGTGCATCAACTGATGTCACTGCAGCGCTTCTGACTGGGAGGTCCT
The DNA here is from genome assembly GCA_964035755.1 of Teleogryllus oceanicus. Taxonomy (NCBI): domain Eukaryota; kingdom Metazoa; phylum Arthropoda; class Insecta; order Orthoptera; family Gryllidae; genus Teleogryllus; species Teleogryllus oceanicus. Next base: position 225,702,286 of record CAXIVR010000002.1, on the reverse strand, counting down.
AGGTTCGTGTCCTGATGGCGCCAGGATTTTCGACACTGGCTTTTCACCTGCGTCGAATTTAGCCGCTGTCTATAGGACAATTCTAGCGGCCGGCTGCTCTGATCGGTGGTTTTCCGTAGTTTCTCCGATCAACACCAGGTGAATGCCGAAGCAGTACCCTACCAAACGGGCCACGGATCGCGCGCGAACTGTCCTTCAACTTCCTTGTCCTATAGACACACACACACACACACACACACACACACACAATTATATTGTTTTAGTAACTTATTCACACACGTTACAGGAAATCTCTTTAAGATTATTTAAGTACTATAAGGTTTTATTATCGCCATTCGATCAACAGAATATAGAAAATGATTGCAAATTCAGCATCATACTATAAGGGAGAACTGTAAAATCTAATCAATTGCAATCAACGTAGGTTCATGATAGAACACTAACAGTTTTAGTAAATAATTTCAAACCCTTACCAACTTACGTCAAATTTATGCTTTGCATAAATAATCAGCATAATAAATGTATGTTCCATATGTAGTAAATCTAAACCATAGCCTTTAGGTTCGAGGATTTGGAAGGAACCAAATCTTCTCTGTGAATAGCAGCAGTCCATATCTTATGCATAGCAGGATCTTGTGGAAATCCAAACACATGTACTATCGAGACACATCGTAAATACACATCTAAAAGGCACATCGAAGTGGCCGTCGAATACACGTACATAAATATATTCCGAACTGCTCCGTACACACGGACCGCTTACCAGCTCCTGAAATTTTAATTTCTGGACGTTGAGTGATAGCAAGAAAATAGTTTTTATTGACTTTAAAGAGCCCCAAATTGATAATACATTGTAAATATTAAAAACGAGTAAAAGCGGATGCGAGATATACCAACACCATTATGAAATATTTTCTGCGGCGTTTTGGAAGGTAGCTTAAAATTGGTTTTCTTGTCAAAAATCAGCATGAAAAAGCCCAAAATTATGGTGCAAGTGTTTTTTAGTTTTTAGTAGAGCATCGAACTTTACCGACGTATTAATTTTCCTGGGAATCAATATTATCATTGACATGCAATCCATAAAAATAGACTTTAATTGACTGATTGATTTTTTCGTGTTTTCGGGCGTGTCAACTGCTTTGGTCATTAGTCGTTGGACCAGTTCGAAGCTCCCGACTGGTCTCCTGGAATATGTGGTAGTGTAGTGCGTGTTAGTGTATGTAAGGGGAGAGGATAGGACAAAGAAGAGGAAGAACAGATCGCGCGCGGTCCGTGGCCTGTTTGGTAGGGTACTGCTCTGGCATTCGCCTGGTGTTGATCGGAGAATCCACGGAAAACTACCGATCAGAGCAGCCGGCCACTAGAATTCTCCTCCAGACAGGGACTGAATTCGACGTAGGTGAAAAGCTAGTGTAGAAAATCCTGCCGCCGTGGGGAGTGGGAACGTAGGATCTCCCGGTCAGAGGCGCTGCAGTGACATCAGTTGATGCACTGAGCTACCGCTCCCGGTACAATGATACGAGTTTTGCCAATTATTATCTTAATAGTGAAGTTGTTGATGGTTTTGCAATCACAAGCATTGTCAGCCACAGTGACTGTCGCAACGACTCTGAAGCCAAGTTCTATGCCTCTTTGCGAGAAACTGATTTACGTATCTTGGGGTTCATGTTCTGTGTCGGTGACATGATGTGTGTCGCGTGCGTGATCTCGGGGTCAGCGTGCTCCTGGCTGTGTGGAATCAACGTTCCGCCTCTGACGTTTGGACACGTCTCCAATCGTGTTGCTGCCACCCTGAGAAAGTTCTGATGCCAATTCTGTTTTCTTTCGTCTTTTCATCCTACTGCACATGCCAAGTTCATCCTAAATTTAATCATATTTTCAGTGTGTTAAAGTTCACAAGGTGTTTATCTCAGTTATGTTATACCAACAGCTGCTTTGCCAATCTGCTAAACCAAACATTAAATGTTTTCACTCAACTTCCAACATTCTAATTAGCATTTAATTAACTATTGTAATTTATGTAACTATTCATTGAAGATTTATTTTATTTAAATGTTTTCCTCATCTTCTGACTCTCCCTCCACGATAGCTCCTTTTAACTAGAGCAGTATAGAAACTTATTTTAGAGAAAAGTAGTTTAGATACGTCAAGGCTAATAATAGGATTGTGGTCCTTCATGCGATACTAGGTTATCGAGGTAAGTGGAAGTTCGCAAACCGTCTTCAACGTCTTCTGTCCACTGCGGCGCAACTGCTTACTCCTGCACCGGGCCTCCCAAATGCAAAGCCCTGAGCCACTTAGCTGAGATAGGTATTGAGACGCTAATGTAAATCAACTTACGCCCTAAAAATATTATCTGAAATAATCAATTCACAAAGAAAATAAAAAAATAGTACAATAAAATTTATTTTTATTTTACATTGTAGATAAAATTAATTGTCTTTCTTCTGTTAAATTATTAGGATTAAGCAATGGGGCCTGGGCAACAATTTTTGGATCTCCGCTTTCTAGGAATTTTTTCATTTTTAGTTAGTTGAATTTCAAACTTGGGCTATTTGCATTTCTCTTTTACTAGTTTTTCATTCTCACAAAAACATTTTAAAGATTTTATCCCATTCTTGTTTCGTTTATTTAATGTCAAAGACTGAAAGTGCGCGAGGTAGATAAGAAAAAGTATAGTCATTGCCATATCTTGAAACTAAACAATCACAAACAATGTCAGAAAATATTACCATATGGCTGAAGAAAGTTTAGTTGTGCAAGTTATTTTAATTACAACAGGAAAATCATTTAATGGAAAAAATGGCTATGATACATCTTTCGTAAGGAACAGCTTGCACAGATCGGTATGTGAATTGAATCAAAAGGCCACAAAATCGTAAAACGTGTTCATAGTCTTTTAGGACGGCTTTTGGTCCCCAATTTTAATAGCAAACATACGAGTTCAAAATGCATGGTGTATTTTTTTAAGTTTTGTAACATTATTCAGATAGGTTTTGTTGTATAAAACTATAATAATTGGACACTTTTGTGAATGTTGCGTATTGTTCAACATTACACGCTTGTGAATTTCTAGCGGGAACTCCCACGCTTGTAATTCCCATCAAGTACCACCTTCCTTCAAACTGAGTGGCATAGCCTCCACCTCCATCTCCTGGACATACACTTGAGCCTGCAACAACAATTTTTTGCGTCAGTTTTTCATTAACGCAGACTCACACAATGTACACTCACATGGACATACCCGCACTGACACGCGCAGAAGTATATACAAGAGAAATCATACAAATTCATACATGCCGTACGTATACATCAAAACTAACGCACACACACACACTAGATAGATAGATAGATAGATAGATAGATAGATAGATAGATAGATAGATATAGATAGATATAGATAGATAGATAGATAGATAGATAGATAGATAGATAGAAAAACTAACGCACACACACACACTAGAGAGTAGATGAGAAGATGAGGAGCAGAGAGATGAGAGAGGAGAGAATGAGAGAGAGGCAGAGAGATGAGAGAGAGAAGAGGGAATGAGAGGAAGAGAGAAGAGAGAGAGGCAGAGAATGAGAGAGAGGCAGAGAATGAGAGAGAGGCAGAGAATGAGAGAGAGGCAGAGAATGAGAGAGAGGCAGAGAATGAGAGAGAGGCAGAGAATGAGAGAGGAGAAGAGAGAGGCAGAATGAGAGAGAGGAGAAGGAGAGAGGAGAAGAGAGAGGCAGAGAATGAGAGAGAGGCAGAGAATGAGAGAGAGGGAGAGAATGAGAGAGAGGGAGAGAATGAGAGAGAGGGAGAGAGAGAGAGAGAGAGGGAGATGAGAGAGAGGGAGAGAATGAGAGAGAGGGAGAGAATGAGAGAGAGGGAGAGAATGAGAGAGAGGGAGAGAATGAGAGAGAGGGAGAGAATGAGAGAGAGGGAGAGAATGAGAAGAGGGAGAGAATGAGAGAGAGGGAGAGAGGAGGGGCATGAGAACGTATAATTCGTTCAGAAAATTATAATTTGTGAAACAAGTTGTAGTTCGTCCTCTTTCAGCAAATAAAATTTTATTAACACAGACATTTTTATATGTAGTTTATTTGCGCACTATTTAATTAACGCTGTTAACTTTCTGCACAAATTTGTTTATCTATGAAAAATTACTTGGGGTTGAGTTTGGAGACATTTATTAACGGCGCGGACAGGTATAACTATTATTTATTGTTATCATTAACCTCGAGTTAAAACATAAAAGAAGAATTAGAGCAATAAAAATTGTATTATTTGTTTACGTTAGTTTTGATGTGTGGTATCTGAGTAGTGTTACCACTTTAGGAAGTCTCATTATACACCACTGTGTCCAGAAAGTTTCAAACATGTAAACCATAATAGAATAATTTGTCCTATTTTCAAAGCCTAAGCAAGTGAGCGTTGTACATTTCCACAACATGTCTCTTACCATTTTCAATTTTTTATGCGATAAATAAACCAAATTATGTAATTAAAATAAAGAGTTCCTAAAACTGCCGCTAGGTAAAATAAAATGCATAAAGATATCTTTACATTACAGATATACATTTAACTTACCATTTGTATAACCTGCACAAATTTTGTCATTAGTAAGGAACATCAAGAAGGGTTTTGGAACCTCCTTTTCACAATCTTCGAAACTAATATAAGGTAGACTTGTTTTGTAAAGGACGTCTCCTGGTACCATTTTTTCTGTCACGCCCCATCCAACTACCTGAAAGGAAGGACGAGAATATACTTAGAATGACGTTTCTTTACGAGCTGCAATGCATTTTTACCAGCAGCCAGCGTGTCTCCAGATATTTGCACCGTTGGAACCTGTAGACATCAGAACACAAGTTTTGCAAGTACACAATTATTTTTTTAACATTTATTTCAAGATGCATGGTTTACTCGTTATATTACTCGATAATAATCAAGAATAGTAAAATAACTGAATTAGGCAGCAATAAAGTTTGCATCGCCGGCGGGTGGCCGAGATCGCTAAGGCAGTAGTGTCGTAGTGATCTCGGACCGAAGGGTCGCAGGTTCGAGTCCCGCCTCGGGCATGGTTGTATTTGTGTTCGTCCTTTCACCCCTTATCAACAATCACCATATCGTTTCATCCACATAGTTACCATACCGTTAACAACAATAGTGGTCGCTAATGACCTTAGATGTTGAAGCGATCTTAAATAAACCAATTTAAAAAAAATGCATCATAAAAATAATATTTATTTTCCATTTTTTCATCCTAAGTATCTTAGGGCTCGTAGATTTGAAGGGTCCCTCCACACAAGCGTTGCATTGACGCGCGGTAAGTAACGCGCGTCGTAGAATAACACTGAATCTTATGCGAATCGGCACACAAACGCTTTGGCCATTCCGCATAAGATACAGTGTTAATCTATCACGCGTGTTACTTGGCGTGTTACTGTTACTACGCATGCACTGCGGTGCGTGAAGGTCCTCTGACACCTGTTGGATTGATTGATTGATTATTTATGTTTCCAGGATGCCCTAAGTCTTTATGTGCAGTTCATGTTATATCCATGATGACGGGCCCCCCCCCCCGATGATAGGTGAGATCTGGTGCCGAAGTCACCAGAAAAACTACCGAACAGAGTAGCCGCCGCTAAAATCTGCTCCAACAAGTGGTTGAATTCGACCTAGCTTTTTAAATAGTGTCAAAACCCGCCATCGTTGAGATTCGATCCCTTGGACATTCCAGAAAGACACACTGCAGACGCAGTGCTAACGCTGAGCCAAGGAGTTGCGGGAGAGTTTTTTTTTCGAGAATGTGATACGGATCTTCAACAGAGATATCATATTGGGCGGAATTCCACCAATTAGGCCGAAAAAAGACGTCGACTTGCTAGGAGAAAATGCGTTTTGCGGGATTCTAACTGATGGTCGGAATTATTGTTTCGAGGGTGAATTTTGTGCTTAAATCTTCTGAAAGATATGTCCTACGCACAGAAGTTTCAGTTCTGAAACACTTGTAAATTTTTCGATGCAGGTGGCCATTTTCCGATGCAAGTGGGCTTTCACCTGCCAGGAGACTCCGTTAAGCTGCATACTATCTGGTTGCGGAAATCCCACAACCCTTGAGCAGTTGAAAGGAACTTTGGCCGCTTTTCCTCGTCGTGTAAATACAGTGCACATAAATCCCAGTCTTGTGAAACACAACGATGAAATTCTTGCAATATTTTCGGAAATAAACATTCATTAATAATGAATAGTGTGAATCGTGGTTGAAACCATCTATTTCATCCAATCACGTCGCGATACCAGGTTATATAATATTTCGTCAAGATCTATGTTCTTAGAGAGAAAAGCACTAATAAATTGATGGTTGGCTAGCATGTATATACGGACTGATTTAAAATGCATAGCTGTACATTCCTCGCCACAGAATCGACTGGTATTGAATTCGTGTGAAAGTTGCTTGACTATTGTCGTGTATTGGCCACCGAAAACGTAAAATTAAAAGTGATGGGAGAGCCTTTTTCCCTCTGTTGTAAGTCGATAAAATTGCGTCGTGATCATCATGGGCTATTCCAATTGCAATTTATAAATACAGACATCCACATTGTACATAACATCGTGAAAACTTTTAATCTTTCAATTTGAATATTCTCAAATTAAATCCAATTCATTATTCCTCAAAAGTGAAAGCTGATTTTCATGTCATTGTTTTGGAGTATAAAGCAATAGTTTACAGTCTGGCCCCGGTTCCTGGAATATCGAAGCATGATTGTTGTACTTGTTATTTTCAATGAACTATCCTTAGTACAAGCCCAACAATATTTCCTACCCTGACTGCAAATCTTTCAATGCAGTTAATTTTCTTTCTGACAGCACCCGTGCGCCGTGGACATTCGTGAACCAACAAACTTCTATTCATGACAAACTTCATGAGTTAAATAATATCGTAAGCGATTTATTCACTAAACATGCCCGTAAAAATAATCCAGAGTTACGCGTCCACCATGGCTGAATGATGAACTTCCGACTTAAATGAAACAACGTGGCTTGGTTCAGAAACGATTCTGAGGAGAAAGAACGGCCATGCTCAAACTTGAATTTACAAGATTGCTGAATATAGTTAACCAAAAATACGAAATGCTAAGCTGCGATACTACAACGCATTGTTTAAAGCATAAACTGATTCTATACAAATCTAGAACAGACATAAAAATCTTGGTGTGGGCAAGGACGCATCAACAAACTCAGTCACAGATATACCCTTGGACAAGTTGAACCAACATTTCTGAAATGCGGTTCCTCCATTTGACGCAGTGATGAAAGCAAAAGCGTTATCAGAGTATTCGAACATCAGTACAGACGACCTCGGAGACCAACTGTGCTTTAAATGTGTTGATAATACATTTATTTGAATTGCAATTGGGTATGACCCGGTGGCACTTAAATAACAATAATTACAACAACAATAATAATAACAATAATGATAAAGGAGTACAGTACAAGCCGAGGTCGCAAAAATAATACTATCACTAATATTAAGTATTATAACAATTATTTCAACTCTGCTATGTCTATATGCTCAACTCTATATGTGGTAGTGTAGTGCATGTTAGTGCAAGTGTGTGTGTACAGGGAAGAGGAAGGACAGATCCCGCGCGGTCCGTGGACCGTTTGGTAGGGTACTGCTCCGGCATTCGCCTGGTGTTGATCGGAGAAACCACGGAAAACTACCGACCAGAGCAGACGGCCGCTAGAATTCTCCTCCAGACAGCGACTGAATTCGACCTAGCTGAAAAGCTAGTGTCGAAAATCCTGCCGCCGTGGGGAGTGGGAACGTAGGACCTCCCGGTCAGAGGCGCTGCAGTGGCATCAGTTGATGCACGGAGCTACCGCTCTCGGTCGCGCGTTGTTGATAAGCAGATCCTCGCACTCCTCATTGCGTGGTGTGGCAGCTGTGCGTGTAAAGACCGCAATGTGGAGTGTCTTTCACATCGCTGTCACCACCGCTGAAACGCACCACCCATCGTCGCCACACTGTAGTGACGTCCACTGTCAGTTTCCTCTGAAAGTTCAGCGAGGGGCTGTGGATGTCAAGACGAGCAATTTCCTCCTAAGTGACCGGTAGCGGTAGCTCAGTGCATCAACTGATGCACTGCAGCGCCTCTGAACGGGAGGTTCTAGGTCCCCACTCCCCACGGCGGCAGGATTTTCGACACTAGCTTTTCACCTACGTCGAATTCAGTCCATGTCTGGGGGAGAATTCTAGCGGCCGGCTGCTCTGGTTTCTCCGATCAACACCAGGCGAATGCCGGAGCTGTACCCTACCAAACGGGCCACGGATCGCGCGCGATATTTCCTTCCTCTTCCCTGTCCTATTCTCTCCCTTTACACACACACTCACACTAACATGCACTACACTACCATATATTCCGGGAGACCGTCGGGAGCTTAGAGCTTGTCCCGGCTGGGGCGGTGCCCCGCTGGTGGGAGAGTCCTGGTTAGGGGGAGACCCCACTAGCCGACGGTAGGTCGGCGCCGGATCTCGCCATTCAGCTGGGGAAGATCACTGCCATCTCCCGAGAAAAAAACATGCACTACACTAATGGGACTAATAACCAAAGCAGTTGACAAACCCGGAAACACGAAAAAACCAAACCAAACCAAATCAAATCAAACAACGCGCGAAAGGACTCATGGGGGGGGAATGTGTACGGTGCTGAGCATTGGCTGCAATGCGTTAGAGGTAACGCTGACAAAATTGAAATGACAAATTAAAAGTAAATGAAAGTTTACTTACAATTCCTTTCGTGCCAGGAACAAACTGGCGGTCATATTTATGATTAAAATCAACACAAATCGGTCGAACAGCTACTGACATCCGTATGACGTCCTTCAGCTTAATTAGTGCCACATCGTTTTGCCAACTTCGAAGATTTCCTCTAAAACGCTGGGGCATTACTACTTTCTCTATCTGCAAAACGATTAATCTTCTTAAAGTGATGTACCATATTTAATGCAATTTTTGTCTTATATTTATTTTCATACTCACTTCTGGTGTCTGCACATATACCATGTCTCGATTATTGTTCCATTCTCGATAATATTTTCCAACTGCTACTTTATAATTCTTTATATCAACGATTGATGAAGTAGCCACATCCCAAAAACAATGACCAGCTGCAAAAATTTAGTAATCGAAAGTAAATATTCAACATTCAACGCTTCTCTCAGTAAACTATAAATTTTACATAAACCAAGTCAAGAAACTGACGTTTCTCCAGTATTTACGAACCAATCATTACCAAGGTGGAGCTCAGAGAGACGTCGAGGATTTTTTTTATCGGTTGCAATTTTTTAGAAAACTGAAAATCATAGATACTTCTTCTTGTTAAAAATATGATGCAATTAATGATTATTTTTTATAATCTGATGTATATTAGAGCAATTTTGGCTCTAAGTAAAACATTTCAGAATGATTTACTGGAGAGCTCATTCAGAACACATTTTAGAAATATTTGTGGTACATATGTATAGTATACTCTATTACTATAATATTTGTATATTATGAGGGTATATAGTCATTTTATTTTGTCCGAGTACCTTTCTTGGGATCTGTTTTACATGCCGACAAGCGTCCCCGTGCATGCTGTGGATTTTTGACACCTCGAAAATCCCCCGACTTAGACCAGGTTTGAATCCACGAACTTGGGATCAGTAACCCGGCATAATAACCACTATACTATCAAGGCCGGTCAATTTCTATTAAATAGAATTATTTTCTATAAAGTATCCGAAGTTTGTTTTCAATTTTTAGAATAGAGAAACGCAGGACTTAAAAACCGTGCTATTCCTGTTTCTGGCGATCTCTATATTTACTACATTTTGCAAAAAATATTAACTAAAAATTTTATGATTTTCCTTAGTGAAATTTGTTCTTTAAAACTAGAACTTGAAATAATATAAAGAAAAATTACTGAAATTTTGCAAATTGCAAATGCAAATTTTCAACTATTTTAAGCGTTGGGAAGCTAGAGTTTCTTATGAGGAAATTGTGATTCGCGTGTTAACTCTAAGAATCTGAGTTTGAATCCGAACGAAGAGATAAGACTTATAGTTGTAAAGACTTTTACAGGTTCTTCAAGTAGAATAATGTTTTTTTTATAGCCAATTTCATTTGCACAGTCAGAAATTGAATATTTTTGTTTGTTTGTGTGGATGTACATGTATAATAATAGTTATATCATTTTATTAATTTATCAAATTCGTCCAATCATCAAGAAAAGAAAAAGAAAATGTAAGCGGTGGTAGCCGTTGACCTGTCCACCCTTGGTAATCCCGGTACTATTTATCCCTGGTATTGCTAGGGTTAATCAGAATCATATACATGTTAGGAGAGAATAAGTACTATCAATATTACAAAATAAAAATGGTTTTATTTGTAACTCCCTCATCTAGTAATTAGATGTATTTGGAATTTTATTAAGTTACAAATGCTATAAAACCACATTTTTGCCTTTTCAGTAGGTGGATTTTGAAAATCCTTCCTTCATAGTTGCAAACCTAGGTTATATATTTCCGTTTCTTTCTTGAGTAGATTCGGCTATACTTTGATTTGACAATCGATCAATTTCTTCTCCCAGTACACAAGATTGGTCACATACTTTTATGTACGCGATTATTTTTGTATTTAACAAAGAGTTTTCGAACGTTAGTTAGTTTGACTCACCAGACACAATAGCACGTTCAGAAATGACGTTGCCACCACATATTTGTTCGTAATTTCCATCATTTAATCTGTAGATACCTGCATGCCATGGAAATTCGCCGTTTCTAGCTTTTGTTCCACCAGCTATAAATGGTAGTCCTTCTGGAGTAGGCTCACCACATTCTGAAACGAAATCGCATATTTTGTCAATATTGTAAATTAACATTTTTTTAAAAGAATACTATCAAGTTGAGAAATATTCAAATGTATTTCCTTGAACACAGTTGTTGGTTTATTCTTTGCACATTTCACAAGGAAGGCTATAATTTTCACCAAAATGAATTTACGAACAAATTTTCCATTCTACATTTTTAACGTCTTCTGAAGTTTCTTGTAATATTTAACCTGAAGCTGTAATTCTCGTAAAGATCATTTTCTCGATAAACGTGTACTGACAAATCATTTGAACCATTCCTCGTCCCCAAGGATGGAATACAAGGGCAAAGGAGGATTGGGAGTGTGGTTCGTGGCCTATAGGTGCGGATTAATAAAATGCCACGGAATCCACTAGGAAGTTTTTGAGGAAACCACCGACCAGAGGAGCCGGCCTCTTGAACCCGCAACCAGGCAATGACATCCGCTGGCCCACCCACTTAAGTCAAAGTGTTTTCGTTTTTAGTTGAATTCTCATTCAATTGCGTACAAATGGTTCAAAGAAAAGAGCTTAAATATCTCTGATGTAAGATCTGAACTTTATTAATAAACGATTAGCGAATTTGAAATTGTTATCAGACATACGTGATGTATTGTTCAGTTTAGGATCTGGTCGATCGAAAATGGTTTCACATTGAGGAATTTTCACACTTTAAACAATGCTTGACATTCATGTTTGAATGTGCATAATGATGTCACAAATAAGTCGAAATGCTAGAAATGAGACATTTTTAAGGAGATATTTATTTCTCTGATGTTCTGACGAAGACTTCTTGTTTCTATACTTCTACAATTTTGTATCATAGTGAAGAAGATAAATCCTGAAAACCCTTATATATTATGAATAGTTGGAGGACCTTTGGGATAGTTTACATTCCAATGAAACCAGATTCGATTTGTGTCCCCATTTATATTTTATTTGTACAGCAACTCGTAAAACAAGCGTTTTTCCTCATTTTCCTCATCACGTACTGTCAATAGTCAACAAGAAAATTATTCAAATGTACTGAGAATATACCTCAATTGTTGTTGACTATGATCTGGTAAATATTGACGACACGACAACCTTGTTGACCATATGAATTTTCAACAAAAAATTATTTAAATGTATATAAAAGAGGACTAAAAATCTGGGTGTCTAATGACAATCCCTGAAGAGGTAAAACGCATTGTTTTACGTACACTTAGTTACTTGTACGTTAGTTAGTAGTTTCACTGTAATGTGAATTGCCTCGAAGGTTTTTCCACTGTTCATAAAATTTCGTATTATTAACCAATGTGGGTGAATCGTTAAGTACGAAAGGGTAAGAATTAAATATACGTACTTGGCTGGCAAGGTGTAACAAGTCGAGACCACTCTCCATTAAGCTGACAAATTGTATCAAATGAAGATTCTTCTTTATTGAAGTAAAAACCTCTACACTCCACCGCTGCTGTGGTTCCAGGCAGTGCCGGTTCGGAGCAGTCCACCCTTCTATCATTCAGTTTACAGGTGATATCTCTTGACGGAATGGTCAAAGCAGGACAACGTACTGAAACAGAAAACTATTTTTGTAATATGTTACGAAAAGGGAGTGTTATTCATTGTGTAAATGTTTGTTCCATTTCCAAGTATTCTCTTGACACAGAGTGCTCCGAATTTGTAAGTCATATGATATAATCAGCGCGATAGAAACGCATAACATAGTGAATCACGTCATTCTTATGTCGAATAAAAAACATTTTTTCATTGAATTGTGTGAAACACACCGAAATACATTTCTAGATTAGAAATTTATTGCCTCTGTACATTTTTTCTCATAAAAAACGCACCTTCAGGTCCACTTTGAATCGCTGGCCCCAACGCAGATGAACTCCCCGGCTCTGGCTGTGAGGGTCTTGAAGCACAAGACGTTTCGTCGGAACCATCGGCGCATTCTTCAACGCCGTTGCACAAACCGACTTGGTCTATACAAGCTCCGTACTTACACTTAAAAGCTTGGCTTGGACATCTGCGAATTAGACAATCAGTACAATAATGTCGATAAACGAATACCTTAACAACATTCGATGAAACAAAATGGTGTAATTTGAATACCCGTCGATTATGCATTCAGAACTCTTTTCGTCGAGTGACGACCATGTCCAGTCCTTCAAAGAAAGTCACAATTATACTTTTTAAACATATACTACTGTGAAATTGGAAACATGTTACCCAAAATTATTCAACGTAATTAATATTAAGAGAATAAGACGAGGTAGGGAGGTTCATCTGGGTTTTATTGATTCATTCATTCAGCATCATTCAACATCATTTTCATGATGTTTCAATCAGAAGGCTATGAAAATTTACTGTTGCTAGAGTATGGTAAGAAATTGATAGACTTAAAATCAGTACGAACTTAATTGAGGCCACATGCAGTAGGTTCTCGGACCCATTTCCAGTGAGTTAACATTTTTGACAGAGTTGCTGTCATTCTCCAATGCTGTTTAAAATATATTTGACAACCAATATGTGGACATTGTATTGCGTCACATTTATTGTAAGCAGGGTGAATTGTAAGGATAGACATTTGTAAATATGGCGGCATAGCAACGGTAGACGAGTTGTCGTCAAGGTCAACAAACTTCATTGCTTTGAACCACGGGGCGCGGCTAGTTGATAAAGTAAACTGTCAGGAGATTGGCCGAGAAAGCAATGACAGTCTGGGGCGCGGCTAGTTCAATTTGTAAGTAATTGAGGGATTGGCTAGGCATGGAATCTTTTCTGACAAGAAACCGTAGAAAGTTGGACCGAGTTTTGAAGGACAAAGACGATGGATATGGATTCATTCCGACTTATGCCGGGTGCTGTGCGAATGTGTGTAGACAATTGATGTTGGGAGTTTGGGAATTGTGAACATTTTTTGGGTAATTGTGAAGTGGGAAGGAATTGGTTTGCAGCAGCTAGGATTGTGAACTTAGGTGAATTTGTCGGCAACAGGACGGGAGTATTTGATGCAGATAATAGTTTGCTGAACTTTAATATTTTAAGTACACGAGTAGAAAGAACTGGGAACGTTTATTGAGTCTGATCAACTTATGAGGCGGTGAGAATCAGTGACTTGAATACACTTGTGCCAGAACGGAAGAAAGGAAGATGGCATTTGGATCTGGAGCCATCGACACCAGGGAAGATTGAAAATGATTCTACGCGGCGACATCGGCCAACAGCGCGCGAAGACGGGTACTGCAATATAAGGTTTGAGACTGGTCATGATCGAAAGTTTCGTGTTGTTACCAAAGAAAATTGAATAAACTTACAAGTTTCTGTGAATAGAAAAGATGATTTTCATTTAGCCAATTCCAGAAATGAGTGGCTACATATGTATATTTGCTTTTCAGATTCCTCGGCCATTCTGTACTGATGGCAGTTCGAATAATCGGCTATTAGCAGTCAATAGCGATTATTTCTTATAAGACCCATCGAACCAGTTAGCCGGATATTAATTTAATGGAAATAGCCGTTGAAGATTAATTTTAATAATTGAATTAACGTAATCTTTTCCTGCCGCCCATATTCTTATATAAATTTGGAACGGGTTACGTTGAATTAATATTAGAAGGGCAGAGGAAATATTAAATTTACAAATTAAATCAGACAGTTTGTTTCAATATTTACATAAAATTTTAGAGCAGAGGGAGAAACAATGCCGAATAATGGTAATAACAATAGGAGAGGATACATTTTACACACATGTTGCCGATGACAAAGGAAGTTGACAAAAAAACGAGAGGGACGCTATTGGTCCTTGAAATAGGTTACTGGCGCAGAAGTTGCAGATACAGCAGACGCGACAGAATCAGGAACGAAGACATAAGAAAGAAAATTGGTATAAAAAACTTCCCTTGATGAAATAGAAAGCAAACAAATCATCAGGCACGGTTGTATTATGCTCATGACAGACGAAAGATGGAAAAACGAATCCTGCAATGGATGCTGGTAGAAACACAGAAGAGAGGAAGACCCAGACTTGTATGGCAACAGGGAGTGCGAGGGACTATGGCGGCAACAGAAATGCAAGATGATTTATGGACAAATAGAGATGCTTGGAGACAGAGCTGAGAAACGGCGACAGCTGTAGAGCAATAATAATTATGTTATAACAGTATTATCGATTTGAGTACCTTCACGGGAACGGAGCCAGTGCGTGTTATGACAGTTCTTAGCATCCGTGCACGAAAATTCAGTACGTGAAATGTTGAGCTTCTGAAGAGTAGCATTTCATCCAATATAAGATCAAAATAATACAAAAATTTAAACAATATTTTAAATATAAATATTTGAAGGAAAGATAATTTATTTAGGGCGAAGATTGATTGATCGATTGTTAAGGTTTAAGGGCGCTTCAACGTCAAGGTCATTGGGGGTCTCTTCTCTAATTGCCGTACGAACGTATGTGTACTGACACAGTGATGAACCGAAGTAGTTCTAAAATTCAGAGGCAGGATGCATAAAGGAAACCACTACATATTCTCTAGTAGAAAATGAAATATTTGGCTCTAAGGAGCCTGGTGAACCAGAATATTTGGTAAAATCAATGTTAATTTGGCGTAACCTTCTTTCAGATTAGACTATAAATTCTATTTTCCCGCAGAAAGCTGAAGTTTTTGCAAAGAGGACTCGTAACAAGGTCTTACCTTCGGCGGCAGTCTCAGACGTCACTACAGTGACCGAGAGCATACTCCATTGTAACATCTTTTCTGCTGTAGACGGGTGGGTCACCGCGGAGAAGATACCTAAGAGAGAAATGTCAGTAACCGATTCCAAGGCGCGGAAGAATGAGATTATTCTTACGCGCCTTCGGATCGGTTACTGCCATTTCTCTCATAGGTATCTTCTCCGCGGCGACCACTCCTGCCTAGTACCACGAGGTGTAGAACTCAACGTACTACAGTCTCCGTTAGTCTCGTGCGAGTAAAATCAGAGTTCTGCGACTCTTTACCTGGTCTTGAGTACGGAACCTCTGATAAAGTGATTCACTTCGTCTAAAGCAGTGATATCAAGGCATCCTATTAGTGGCTGACACGGTTGCTGCCACCGTGGCATGCCACGAGCTTTTCAGCGACACTTCGACAGCGAGGCTTCGGGAAAGGAAACTATTGTAGCGTCATAGACTTGACTCCCTGCTCCAGAGAGACAAGTTGCAAGGTATGGGAATGAGGGAGCCAAAAATAGGCTCCCGAAGAAAGGCCAACCCTTCAGGGAAAGTCCAAAAGGGAGAGGACTTGAGGTGCCGGGTGCAAATTGCAACGGAAAAGCAGGCGCCTCAAGACGAGTGCGTGGGGGAAAGATGACTCAGGAAGTCATGTGACTCGAGCATATATAAGGGTGGTGGCAAAAGCCCTGGGTTGGGTAACGTTTCTGGTTTCCTCGCGGCACAACACCGCAAAACGTGTCCGGCCAAGTCTGGCGCGGAAGTGCTGTAGGCAAGTGTAGGTGTTCGAGTCTCGAGCACTGTGAAGTATGTTTGATACTTCAGGGCAGATTGTCTGCCGAGGCACACCAGGTGCCATTTGCGATTGCCAAGTTGGCTAAACGCAGGCGCGGCCGCAAGGCGCGTGTTGGGAGAGGGGGGCTGCTGCAGGTAGCTCCGACAAACACCTTAGAGTAAGGTCTGTGAATAGTGTACATAATATATTGTAAATAAATTGTAAATACCCACTCGTGTCTGTTCCGTTGTGGTGTAGATCCCTACTCACGACGTTACACTATCACTAGTAACTCCGCCGTTTTCCGATAGAGATGCCGTTGTCGAATCCTGCAGCAAGGTGTTCCAGGGATTTAAAATATTTTTATCCAGATAGGGAGGTTGCGTTCCTATGTGAAAGTATTGGTACTCATGCTAAATGTTTAGTGTGTAATCAATTACTTCAAATAAGGAAGTGAAATACAAATCTAACATTCCAAAAACATTTTGGAATGAAAAATCAGAATGAATATGAAAACGAGGTCGGTGGAGAAAGATCAGATTTACTACAGCCCACGGACTCGCCTTGCTACTCTTGCCACGGACTCTGGTGGCTGGTGGCATCAATCTTGAGATCACTTGTTTAAAGGAACTTCAGAAAATCTAACTCTGATGCCCTTTTGGCTAACTTCGCTGCATGGTCAGGTACGAGTATTTAGTTTGTGGTAATTTCCACTTCGCTTGGCACCCAGTAAATAATCCAAATTTACAGAAGCTGCATTAGATCATGCATTTTATTCCACATTTTTATTTTTATGGGGACGCAAGAAGAAAAGAATGAGATGGTTTCAAGAGCAGTTTTGGAATCGCTACACACCATGTCTTTCTGTAATGAGTCTGATTGAGCGTATTTTAATGCCTCTGATGGCGCATATTTATCTGCAGTATATTCACTACAAGAAGAGTCAATGGAATGATGACTGTAGAAGGGACATCCTACTTCGCCATTTTGAGAGGAACCATCAATGTAAATGAACATGTGAACGGGGCACGTGAATAATTACTTCTGAAATTATTTGAAGTATATAATAGGAGGAAATGATGTTTTAGAAAGGCTGGACAGTCTAAGGTCAACGTGCCGGCGAAGTTTCCAAAGGAAAAAAGGACTTCGTCGAAGTTTCACAGATGTTGAGAGTTATACGTCTAGTTTCTGCAAAAGGGTGTAGAAACGGATGCCACAGGGATGAGGTATGGATAATTCAAGTACATACGACCGTAAACAGTAGCTCAGTGCAAGAACTGATGTCACTGCAGCGCCTCTGACCGGGAGGTCCTAGGTTCGAGACCTGACGGTGGCAGGATTTTCGACACTAGCTGTTCAGCTAGGTCGAATCCGTCGCTGTTTGGAGGAGAATTCTAGCGGCCGGTTGCTCTGATCGGTAGTTTTCCGTGGTTTCTCCGATCAACACCAGGCGAATGCTGGAGCAGTACCCATACCAGAGCACGGAGGCGAATTTCCTTCCTCTTCCTTGTCCTATTCTTTCCCTTTACACACACACACACACACTTACACTAACATGCACTACACTGCCACATATTCCGGGAGACCGGTCGGGAGATTAGAGCTTATCCCCGCTGGGGCGGTGCCCCGCTGATGGGAGCGTCCTGGTTAGGGGGAAACCCCACTAACCGATGGTAGGTCGGCGCCGGATTTCGCCATCCAGCGAGGGAAGATCACCGCCATATCCCGAGAAAAAACATGCACTACACTACACGGGACTAATGTCCAAAGCAGTTGACGTTCCAGGAAACACGAAAAAAATCAATCAATCGGGTACATACGATGTCCGATGACTTCGGTCGAGGACTTCTTGTTGCGAGGGAGTGTCTACAATCGATAGATTCTCAAAATGAGAGCCACAAAAGCTTAGAGTTATTTCTACGATTTTAGCCAAGAGCTAATCGATGTATTTCGTGCGGTAAGCGGCTGTGCAGACGCATATGCTTGCATTTTGGACAGAACCCAATGCCAGCTGATCCAAGGAGAAGCTGATGTATATACAACACTACCATAATCGAAAACAGGGTGGATGTGTGTTCTTTATAAGCGCAGGAGACATTAATGTTCCGCACCCTATCAGCTCCCACCAACGATATGGTGGAGGTTCATTGCTGTTACATATCGCCTCTTCAGTTTGTGTTGGCGTTTACGCAAGTTAAGATCCTATCGATTGTAAGGCTCGGGAAAGCTGCAGTCTCAAGAAGGTAATTGGTGGCCCCACAAGAAACATATCTGGGTGGTTAAGGAAGTAATAAAGTCTGAGGTAATGCATGCAGTTGGATTTTTAGATGAATAAATTAAATTAAGTTTTATCAGTTTATTTTTGCAATCGTTTAATGAGCAGTTGAACGTGCCTCTCGATAATCTGTATTCTCTTGGAAGAGCAAACTATGACAATGTTGTCGAGAAAAAGCGACTTCCACAACGTATAAATGACGCTATACATTGATAGCAATGGGAAACAGAGCAACAATTAGAATCGATTCGTGGAAAACCCTGCATTTCCAAATGGTAATTAGAAATTGCCTTGACACCTAAGCGAAAAGTCCATCAAAACAGAAAATTTACTGAGACCAGTGGAAGTCGTCCCCGAAGTCCTCAAGAATGCAGAGTGCGAAGGATGTTGTATCTTCAGATAGTGGAAATCTGTCTAGATGGTAAAGAAAACGGCTATAAATGTTGCCGTCGCACAAAACAAGTGAATATCTGCTCAGCTGGAGTAACTAGGCGGTTCATGATTGACAGTCATCTTCTCAAAGCACATTGGCTAGGTGCAAGCAAACTCTGTTCCAAGAGCGAGACCCAATGAACGTTTACCATTCGCTCTAAGAATACGAACTTAAGTTTCCACGATCAGAGTCATGTGTTGGCTTTGGTCATTAGTCGTCTGCGCGTCAACTGCTTTGGTCATTAGTCCCGTTACTGTAGTGCATGTTTTTTCTCGGATGGTGGTGATCTTACCCCGCTGGATGGCGAGATCCGGCACCGACCTACCGTCGGCTAGTGGAGTCTCCTCCTCACCAGGACTCTCCCACCAGCGGGGCACCGCCCCAGCCGCGACAAGCCCTAAGCTCCCGACCGGTCTCCCGAAATATGTGGTAGTGTAGTGCATGGTAGTGTAAGTGAGTGTGTAAGGGGAGAGGATAGGACAAGGAAGGGGAAGGACAGATTGCGCGCGGTCCGTGGCCCGTTTATTAGGATACTGCTCCGGCATTCGCCTGGTGTTGATCGGAGAAACACGGAAAACTACCGATCAGAGCAGCCGGCCGCTAGATTCTTCTCCAGGCAGCGACTGAATTAGACACTTAGATTGTACTATGTGCCCTTTGTGCACATAGATTGTTCAGAGACCGAACACAGTCCCGGCGTACTGTGGCAAGTCATAATTCGTTGTCTCTTCGCCGGTTGCACTTACAACTAGCAGTTTAGTGTTTTTTCTGCGAAAATGTGTTGAACAAACTCACTGATGAAATACAAATCGCCACACCTACAAGAGCAAACGTCTTAGGTTTAGTAAACACAGCAAAAGATTCCTTCTACATAAAATAAACTGGTTGACCCCAGGTTTACGGTGCACCTTTACCTAGGCATCCTTGTTTAATGTGCATAGACGTGGTCCGATTCTCTTTCAATCAGTGCGCAGGAACGTTATCGTTCACTACACAGGAATCGTTTATATTATTTTGAGAAACATTTTAAAAGAAATTCTTATTTAAAATAAATTTATTCGTGTACATGTGGAAAACAAAAGAACATGTACACCCCAAATTATTTTTAAAGATTATTCGCATACAATGCGTTGGACAGACTCAAGGATGTTGTGTTATCGCGAGGGCCGAAGGTCCGAGCCTCGTCCTCAATTTGGACACGCGTAGCGAAGCGTCACCATCCACCACGCGAGAAATGGATCCCAAAATGCATTTCTACCCGAAGAAATTTTTTAAAACTAGTGCTGAAATGTTCTGTGTAAATGATGGATCATTATCTATCGTTCACGACACAAGAATCAAAAGTGAATACTAACAGTAGTATTAAGGAAGCCGTGACAGCGAAGGCCGAGGTGCACCGTAAACCCAGGAATAAACCAATAAACAAAAAAAAAATGTATCCGTTTTTGAACGCTTTTAGGACGTTATCGACACAAAATCCCATAAAAGTACTACGGCGTAATGGTTAATTACTATAGGGACGTATTGAACAGTCTTAAGACAAACAATTGGGACGAATGCGGCGGCGGCGATGGTGTAGCGGTTAGCGTAACGGACTACTATACCCACGTTTGCGGGTTCAAACCCGATCGTAGCTGTGGACTTTTAAGGGCGAAAAAAATCCTTCGTACGCCTTCCTTCGGAGGGGAAGTAAAGCCGTCTGTGCCATGTTCGTACATTTACTGCATGTTAAAGATCCTCAAGCTTAAATGATGCTTCTGAGCAAAATTCAAATCGCTTGTTTCGTCGCCCAAGTAATACCTTCTTTCTCCCATGATTGGTGAAAGGAGTGTAACGAAATTTATGTAGTCAGACGGAAGAGCAGGCCTCATGGTCTGAGTCACACCACGTAAAATAAGGCAAATTCAATTCAATTCAATTCAATTTAGAAATTGTACAGTGGGCTAAAAAGTAAACGCAAATGTGAGCCACATTACATAACACAGCAACACATGTTTTATCATCGGACATAACTTTGAAACGGTGTTACTTCACCCGTAAAAGAGTAAGTAGTCCAGGCAAATGTTGCCCAAGTTGGCCAAGTTTCTTCGTTATAGACAAAGCGAGACTTTTTGAATTTATTGTTTTGCAGGTTAGCTTTTTTGGGTATCCTTTGAAATGTTGGTATGAAACATGAAAAACCTCGACGACCTCCAGAGACGGCTCAGGAGAA
Organism: Teleogryllus oceanicus; assembly: GCA_964035755.1. NCBI lineage: Eukaryota > Metazoa > Arthropoda > Insecta > Orthoptera > Gryllidae > Teleogryllus > Teleogryllus oceanicus. The sequence continues at coordinate 225,681,011 of CAXIVR010000002.1, read as the reverse complement.
ACAACTGTTGACACTGCAGTGACCGGCCGCCAGGTCCTAGGGTCCCGTCGGGGGCGGGTTTCGAGTTGCAAGGTTCAATTCCCCAGGTGCATGAAGGAGATTTCTAGCGACCGTCTCGTCTGATCGATATTCTGCCATGGTTGAACCGATCAACATCAGGTTAATGACGGCGGATTATCCTAACAAACGAGCCACACAATCTCTCCGCCCTGTCCATGGTTCTGACCTCACACCTACGCACATGTGTAGAATATCACACACGCCGGGAGGCCTGTTGAGAGCTTCGAATGGGTCCTAATTTGGGCTGTGCCCCGCTGGTGGGACATTCTGGGTTGGAGAATAACCCCGTTTAAATCACCTCCAGATCTCGCCATCTAGCGAAGTGAAGATCACCCCACCTCCGGCGATAAGAAACATACTCTACACTTACGGGACGAATGATGGCAGTTGACGAGACTGGAATCACCAATCAATTCCCACACACGCACAGTTACACTTTCAAGCAGTACGCCAGGACATATGTCGTCTGGAGCTTAGAGCCTTATCCGGCTGGGGCGGGGCCAGCTTGCGAAGTGTAGGGGTGCACGGTATATCACGTTCCGGTGGGGAAGGAACGCCGCCCCCGCCTTACGCTATTACACCTACCAGACTAACGACCATACCAGTCCAAATTTTCCGACCCAAATGCACAAAATAATAAATCAATTAATATCAATCTAATACTTCGCCAGGAAAGTCTCATCGCATTGAGTCGAGTCAAGGCTTCCTATTAAATTGATTGATTGATTTTTCGTGTTTCCGGGCGCGTCAACTGCTTTGGTCATTAGTCCCGTTAGTGTAGTGCATGTTGTTTTGCGGGAGTTCGCGATGATCTTCTCCCACTGAATGGCGAGATTCGGCGCCGACCTACCGTCGGCTAGTGGGGTTTCCATTAGTTTCAACCAGGACTCTTCCACCAGCGGGGCACCGTCCCAGGCGGGACAAGCTCTACGCCCCCGACTGTACTCCCGGAATATGTAGTAGTGTAGTGCATGTTAGTGTAAGTGGGTGTGTAAGTGGAGAGGATAGGACAAGGAAGAGGAAGGACAGATCGCGCGCGGTCCGTGAACCGTTTGTTAGGGTACAGCCCGGCATACGCCTGGTGTTGATCGGAGAAACCATGGAAAACTACCGATCAGAAGCAGCCGATCGCTAAATTCTCCTTCCCGCAGCGACTGAATTCGACCGAGCTGAAAAGCTAGGTCGAAAATCCTGCCGCCGTGGGGAGTGGGAACCTAGGACCGGTCAGAGGCGCTGCAGTGGCATCAGTTGATGCACTGAGCTACCGCTCCCGGTGCCTCCTATTAAAAATGGCAATGAAGATGTTAGCAAACATGTGGGTGTCAAGTGAAGGGGACAACACTTCCAGCATCTCTTATGATTGTGGCGAGTGGGTATTTACGTTCTCTTTTCCTACCCACATAATTTTTGTTTTCAAGTAGCAAGATGCCACTGCGGAGAGAGTTTCCTGATGCCCTATTAACTAATTGATATTTTGCACAATTTATTCTCATGAGTCAGTCTCTCATTTCACTGATAATCGCTTTGCAATTAGAATGTTTATTCACACTCAGTATTGGTACTGCGACATGTATGTAGAATACGTAAAGTTTAGGACCTAATAATTCGAAGTCAGGTTTCAACACCAAGCTCCTTTTTTTAATAATTATTTATGAAGTAAGAAATGTTTGCGCAAATACAACTAATGTTATAATTATATGACTGATAAAATTGATGATCGATTGCTCTTCGTATGAATATAAACCATGAGATCAAACTACGCCAAGCTATTTCCTCTCACCTTACTATGACATGTACTATGCCGTATTTAAATGTATGGATACTAATTTGAAATGGAATTATGGGTAAAATTAATTAATGGAAAAATCTATTAACATGAGGTTCTTAATTTCTTTTTATCTTACGTTTTCCGTTGGCAAATGATGGCTGTCTCGTCACTTCCATCGTCACAATGCACTTGTCCATCACACAAAAGAAATACTTCAATGCATTTTCCAGAATTACATGGGAACTGGTTGCGTCTGGAAAGAAAGTATTAAAAGATCAAAAGATTACATAGATTATAATAACAGAAAATTCATTTCAGATAAAAATAATGTTCATCTATCATTCAGATAAAAGATCAGATGAAAATAATGTTCTTAAATACTATATTTAGACATTATTGCAACGGAAGTTGAAACCAATACCATCGCCTGTGCATTGGCTTTGGATCATGTTATGATTTGGGTATTTGGCAGAACAAGAAAAATGCTTCTATTATCAAGTATTGTCACTGGCTCGCTTTGGCAGTCTCCGAGGGCAAGCGCGCTATTTATCTGACATGGAAATCTATTCGTAGGTCTCTCTCAAGGATGGGAACGAACAATATTGCTCATTCTCCATTATTCTCGACGGTATCATCGAGACGTGCTCTGTGTGCTGTTTGCTTCTAGTTTCGAAGTGCTATACTTTAAAGAAGTCACAATGCGCTCTCTTAAAAAGTAGAAAATAATTTAATAAATAATGTTAATTAATCTTAGTAATAAAACATAATTTAAAACAATTTTTAAAAATGGCATCTCTTCCGTGCTAGCGTAGTTTCAATTCCAAACTACGCACAGATTTGCACTATGTCTTTAATATATATGGGGAAGAATAGAAATTAAAGAAAAACGAAAATATTAATAGTATATATGATATTTATGTTTACAGTAATCACCTATGTTTTTAATATATTAAAAATATGTATAACTATGTCCATAATATGTACATATATATACATATCTAGTTAAGTTTCACACATGATCGAGTTAGGAAACTTAAGAGGTGCGAGTATCTTGGTCTCACTCATTCCAATGACTGAATAAGAATAATGAGATCTCTTTATAAAACGTACTTTCAACCAAAATCGTTCTTTCCTTCACTTGTTTATTCCTGATATTTGCTCCTTTTCATAAAATGTGTCGCCCTCTACCAATCTTTGGTTGTGACAAATAACGACGCGAATTTTAAACGAGAAAATTCATTCAAATGATCTTACTCGCATATAAGTGTTTTTACTACGTATATTTTTATTTGAATAAATATGCCCGAAGAATCATAGGGAACAATTTTTGTGATTTTGTGATACACGATATATTTTTTTTTAAAATTAACATTTGAAAACTTCAAGGACTCTAAACAAATTTACCTCCAAATCATCATCTAAATACGAAAAATACTAAATTTAGGGGGAAAACACTCAAACCTGCCAACACTGTTCAGAGCCGCCAACGTTACATTAAGAGAACGGCACAGTGAATGCAATAGAACTCGAGTCAACAGACCGTGCACTACCCAATCACCCCAAAAATACTACAACATGCCCCCATAACGGAATCACGAAGGGCAGGCGCTGTCAACTGACGATCACAAAGGCAACAGATATTTTAAAGGAGTCAGTCAGGGACGGATGAGGACGGTGTTCGGATATCCTAGTGACGGGCGGGAATTTCCCGGATCCTGCGTCAGAAGCACACTCATTAACGGCGGCGATGGTGTAGCGGTTAGCGTACCGGAATGCTATACCCAAGTTTGCGGGTTCAAACCCGATCGAAGCCGTGGATTTTTTAAGGGTGAAAAATCCTTCGTACGCCTTCCTTCGGAGGGGAAGTAAAGCCGTCTGTCCCATGTTAGTACATTTACTGCATGTAAAAGATCCTCAAGCCTAAATGACGCCTCTGAGCTAAATTCAAATCGCCTGTTTCGTCGCCCAAGTAATACCTTCTTTCTCCCATGATTCGTGAAAGGAGTGTAACGAAATTTGTGTGGTCAGACGGAAGAGCAGGCCTCATGGCCTGAGTCTTGCCACGTAAAATAAGGCAAATTCAATTCAATTATTTATGTTCATACGCCCCAGCAGGAAACTCCCTCTCGAGTACAAAGAAGCCCAACTTGTAAAGCGCTTAACAGTTGCATACCATTTTGGAGAGGGGGCTCAACGATGGCCCCCAACATTTTTTCCTCTCTGTGTAGGTTACCGTTTCATCCTGCAGGATTTTCTTAACCTCGAGTAATAGTTCAGTTTTCAACGCTTATAGGAAAATTAAGATAACCCGACATTAAAAACCAAAAAAGGGATATGTGACATTTTCTTGACTAAAATATGAGACAAAACGGGATACATGTTGCATGTGAAATATTGAAATACAGTATCTTTGTATCAAATCACTGTATTTCAATACTTCGCAAGTGCGACCACAACTGTCATCTGCGAATGTCACAACTCTAATGAATTTCATTCAAACGTGTTTTCAGTTTTAAATGTTGTTGAATTGGTTGTATTTATATGAAACGGAATGATTACCAGCGTCCGTATTTGATTAGGAAAATGTATGTCTAAGAAGGAACAGAAAATAGAGAAAAACAATATCAATAGAGAACCTTAGAATCGAACATTAATAACAAAAAATATTTATTTATTTGCCCTTTTATTCAATATAAAATTGCCCCATATTCCTCAATTAAGATTGCTTGCCAAATTGCACAGAAACTCACAGATGCCGGAGGTTCGGATTATTGAATTTGCCTGTAATAATAGCGATAAAGCATACACAAGATCAAATGACGCGATAGCCCACTTTCCCTTTCTAAAACCACCACAGAATCTCTCCGTTTTTGATCTCAATAGTCTGTGAAACATTTGTGTTACGTGGTACAGGAGTATGACCTACTCGCGCTTACTTTTTTATTAACTCATACAAACCCCACGGAAAACAATATGATAAATTTAAAACTAATGATAGCACTTGATGCCGATCATTGTCACGAAAATGAGAAATTTCGGCGCTCCGTTTTCGCCTCAAAAAGATATGGGATAGGGACTCAAAAAAGACACTGTCTCGGCTAATACGGTCTGGTCTCCATAAGGATGATACAAAAAATTGAAACCATCGCCCTGTGTAATTACTTCACGCCAACACTGGCGCCCTATTACAACTTCGCCTACACATAATGAGGTTAAAATGTTATTTTATTATTTATAGAAGTAGAACAAAAATCGTGCAATCGTAGCAACATAGTGAATTTTGAAATAGTTTTTCAAAAAACAAAACAAAACTGTCGCCATCGGTGTCTTGGCAGAAAAGTCCGCAAGTACAGGAAATGTTCAAAATATACATGCCCTTGCCATACCTCAAAAACTGAAAATATTTAAACTAACAATGATTGTAGCATATGGCTAAATACATGTTGTATTAGTTCTCAAATACAAAAACCTACTTCAAATGAATTATTGAATGTATGAGGTGCTGCATTGACTCAAACCCCACGTGTTCTTCGAGTGCCGTAATGTGGTAGGTGTGAGACAGTTGAGGACGAATGCCAGGAATGCGGACGCCAGAGTGCAGGGCCACTCTTACCTCAAATCCACGGCAGTGAAAAAATACTGAGACACGGCCTATTACAATATACAATGTTTGCACAATTTAAGTTAAATTATATCGCAAATTTGCTTGTATTTTGCTGGAGGTCAAGGTACTTCTTTTTTTCTTACAATCGTATCATTTGCTACAATGCAACTTTCGTTTTGTTCCTGATGTTTTGCAACCCTCTAGTTAGGAAAAACAAGTTTTGAGCTCTTTGAATACGTAAGTTTTGATTTGGCAACAATTGTCACAATCTTGCAAGATTATACCTTTCTTAATTAATTTACATTATTTACTTATTAATTTTTACAAAATATTTACACTCACCGACAGGGAGATTGCCTCTTCCATCGACCGCCATTTAAATGCGACCCACTAGAGTGCTGAATCAATATCGCTGAAAAGTAATAAGAAGATTTTATTATAATTGATTACTCGGGATGAACCTCGTACACAATTGAAATGCAAATTATTCACCTCCATCTAAAACTATATTTCCTACCGCAACTATTTCCTGGATGCTAGGAATGACTAACAGTCATCCTTGCCCTAAGTCATATTCCATATACCTATTAATAACTCTCATCCACTACATTCCTCACCTGCTCTTCTATTATAGGTAAAACGAACACCAACCAATCCAGTCATTATCATCTCTGCTCACAAAACCGCATAACTCACCTTCATACTTAATCTCTTTCCCCCCTTTAGATTCCGCAGGCCATTTAATAAGAACATGGCCTACGGAATTGCCAATACAAAACAAAAAATCATCCTTTTCACATACTCCACATCCCCTATCACCGATCCAAACCAATTGAATACAGAATGACAGGACTAGACGCAAACAACAACTATCAAATTACTGACAAAACGCCATCATGGAGAAAGTCAACGAGAAACCCCAAACGTAATAGTGGATATAATACGTTTAGAGCCCAATTGACAATTGACGGTGCGTGTCCAAGTTGATGACGATGCTCCAATCTATGACATCGTTTAAAATCAAAATTCCATGTGTATAAAATAAATGAAACCATTAAAAAAGAAAACTGTTCTTGAAGCCATTATCATTTCTCTTTATTGTTCTTTAAGAGTGAATGTTTCCAGAACCAAACTAAAATTACTTATGGTTATTTTCACTGTTTCTGTCATTCATTCCAGCGTTCAAAATAGTATTTTTGACTACATTTCAATGCTATCTTCTCCCTAAAACAAACTTTTTCCATACGAACAAAATGAAAACAACTTATTATTTAGAAATTAAATCACGAAATTCAACCTGCGGAATCCCATCTGTCGTTGTCCCTTTTTAATTCTCCAATGTCGGGACGTTGGGAGCCTATTTGTGCAAGAGAGCGTGTCTAGAGATAAGAATCGAAAATGGAGCCGTTTGAGAACTGTTGTTGTCCAACCCGCTGCTCCAGAGTCGGCTTGGGTTATGCAGAAAATGTTTGGACCTCTTTCCAAAAAGTATCTAAAACATTGTATATTCAGTTACAAAAATTAATGTGTACTTAACGTTAAATCAATTCAAAGATTATTTTTAATTTTTCAAGTAGAAAATTTTTCTTATAGTCAACTACTTTATTAACAATGCTTCTAAGATAGCTCGTGGACAGTGTAGTAATTTCCCGAGGTGAGGTCCCGGGCGAGGCAAAAATAAAAATGTAGGTTTTTTAAAGTCGTCCCAGTTTCTGTAGCTGTGTGACGAAGAAAAGTTCAAGCAGGCGAATCTTGCTAGTTATGTTAAAGGGAATACGTCATGTTCGCCACATGTCGCTCTTACCCCAAAGCATGGGAATTTAATTAGGGTCAGGCACGAGGAACACAGTTAGCTGGTCGGCATAGTCAAAATATCGACCCCAAATGCCAAATACATACACACACTTTATTTACAATTATTTTACAGATTAACACAAATTTGTTTGACTTTAATTTGATTTCTTTATTTTAATACTTTACGCACATTTCGAGGATCGCGGGACCTTAAGTTACGCTGATTTGGTTTTAAATTCAGCCGTACTGTGACCTCTCTTAAGCTGGCACTAGAACAATTCGTTACGCCAAAACCAAACATACCACAATTTAGAACTATTTAATTGCTAATTAATTACGCAAAATAATTTTTTTCTCTTCAAATTTTCGCGTGCTAGCGAGCTAGTTCAGTAAAGCTACCGGAGGGCGCGCCCGGCATCTCACCAACAATTACTAGGAAGTTGAAGAACAATTAAATAATTTTTCGCAATTAATTAGCAATTAAATCGTTCATAAGATGGCGCATTTGTTTTGGTGGTAAACGAATGTAAATGTGCATCTTAATCTTGAGATAGCTCACCATTAATTACACAAACGTTTGAAGAGAGAAAGAGCAAAAGCAATTGAATAGTTTTAAATGGTGAGATATTTGGTTTAGATGTAACAGATTACTGTAGTGCCAGCGTAAGCGAGGTTGTGCTCTGAGAAACCGGCCGCGACTCACCTGTGACGGCGGCGAAGACGGCGAAGGGGACCATGGCGTCCCGTGGTTTCGCGTGCAGCGCGGGCGCTCGGTCTCTCTCCGCTTGCTGACCTCCGCTCGACCACACTGCTCGGGGCGAGGCGCTGCGCCGGAGCGACGAGCGACCGCAGCGCGGCGTGGTGGCGGCGGCCGCAGAGGAGGAGGACGACGCGAAGGAAGAGGCTTGGTGCAGGAAACCGCGCCAGCGAATGCCTGCCGGCTCGTTGCACTGTGGGCCGGATGCGGAAAGAGAGGGCAGAAAACAAACGACGGGTCGCTAGTCATGCCAACCGATGGGGTATTTGAAGGGGTGACAGGGTAGACCTTCCATATAATAATTAAAAATAGACGAAAAAGTTAAATAGAATCTGGTTGTTTCTATATTATTCATTTTTTTTTTCAATTCTGCTCTTTCCGGAGAGGACGATGTCAGTTTTGCCGTGAGCTATCGGTGAGCCAGGAAAAGGACACTAAGCCAACAAGAAGAAATCAAAGTGAAATGCTGCAGAAGAAACAGACCCCGATCTGTCTTTGAATGATTGATTGATTGATTTTTTCGTGTTCCCGGGTGCATCAACTGCTTTACTCATTAGTCCCGTTAATGTAGTGCATGTTTCTCCGCGAGATGGTGATCTTTTCCCTCGCTAGATTGCGAGATTCGACGCCGACCTACCGTCGGCTAGTGGGGTTTCCCCCTAACCAGAACTCTCCCACCAGCGGGGCACCGCCCCAGCCGGGACAAGCTCTAAGCTCCCGACCGGTCTCCCGGAGTATGTAGTAGTGTAGTGCATGTTAGTCTAAGTGTGTGCTTATAAGGGGAGAGGGGGGACAAGGAAGAGGAAGGAAAGATCGCGCGCGGTCCGTGGCCCGTTTGATAGGGTACTGCTCCGCCTACTCGCCTGTTGATTGGAGAAACCACGGAAAACTAACGATCAGAGCAGCCCGATCTGTCTTCCCAGGATTAATTTTCGTAAAGAGATTCTGCGTGCGTATTACAAGCAGACGTACATGTGAGAGCCTGCTCAAAGGCGAATAGCACATCATTGCAATCGATGGAAAGGATGAATGTTTCTCATTCGGTTCAGCTCTGAATGGTTACTGCTTTGAGTCTACTTGTACTATACTATAACTTTGTGAATAATTCACATTTTGGGGTTATTCTAACTGTGGCAGTAGAATGCCTCGTTTGGCCGTGATATGCCATGAGCTTTTTAGAGCAATTAGTATCGTGAAAGCAAAATTAGCACTATGCGCACATAGTGCCAATACTATGTTTAGCGACGGCCCTATCGAAGCATTCAACACGTGTTTATTAACGAAAACGGAATATTTTGACCCTGTTTGGAAGTGATCGTTCGTAAATATATTGGTGCTTGTGTGAGACGTTCATTAAAAAATGATATCATAAATGTAGTAACACGAAGCACGGGAGTAATATAAACACGTTAATTCGATAGGTCGAATCTGTTACTGTTTTGATTTGTGGTAACGTATCTGAAAAATAGATTGTGAACAGAAACATATAATAGAAATATTAACTTTGTGGAAACGTACTTGAAAAATAGTTTTGAAGACAAAAATAAATAAAACAACCACAAACGTGCTTTCTAACCGACTAATCCATCTCACTGTAATTTGCTTAACGCTATTGCTATCTGGTGGGAGCTGGCAAACAACGTGAGAGATTCCATTATGCAACCTATGCCACCGTTTCAGAGGCGACAACATCACTGCATCACTTCTTTATGATGTGTTCGAGTAAGAAATACGAAATACTACAAATTATAATTAATACAACAAGGATTACATCAAGAATAATAATACTAGAAGTGATTATTACGGAATTTGGTACAAAATATAGCAGAGGATCACCACTTCGAAGAATTCCTACCTATTACAGTCTACCGATTTGACTTTGTTCCGTTACATCCTCATGACAAGTATTTATTTCCATGGCCATAGAGGCTGGGAAAATTTTTTTCAATATAAAACTGGAAGTGCGCAATGTACTGAATGAGTCAATACATGGGTACAATTGGTGGGGCTAAAGAAATGTTTACTTCATCATTACGACATTTACGACAGTGCCACTGGAAAGGTCATCTTCAGAGGTTTAGTTTATTTTTTTAGCAACAGGATACCTGGCCAGTGTCTGACTTTATTATACGAGATTTGCTACCTCATATGTGGAAAAACAGTACTTCTTCAGGGACCTATACAGAATTATATAGATAGAAGATTCACATTTTCTCTGTCCTTGGGACTTAGCAGTTGTTGTTGTTTTGCTTGGGTGTAAAATAAAATACTTGGGTGTAAAAAACGTTGCGTGTTTGTGTGTAAAAAACTTTGTCACAAATCATCACCCATGACTTTTGTTATAGAGAAGCGAAAACTCTTTCATTCTTTAGTCAAAAATTTCCAGGAGTCCATAAATATGAAAAAATCAAAAAAAGGTAAAATGGAATTAGAATCCTACTCAAATCACCAAAATTAACTTTTTGTACGTACAGCTAAGCCAATTACAGGAACAAAAACACCTTTTTATATGTCCTTTACAGTTTTCTGACGCTTGTGGGCTCCTTTCTGCATGTATTTGGATAATAAAATAATTCTTTTGAGTCCTGACAACAAAAGCAAAGTTTGGGAGATGAAAATTTGTATATTTTCAATTAATAATTTTATTTTTCTACAATAACGCCTATTTCTTTTGAAAAATTGCGTTTTCGCCTACTGAACTGACCGTAGATGATGCCAATCCCTCCGTGGATTGTCATTACCAGGACTTGGGATTCTGATGACATCCATCTTTTCATTGGTGAATTCTAGTCGCAACTAACTTGTAAATAAATGTTTATCACGATATATACGTGATAGAAATTTATAGTTATTGGGTCATTTTTTAAATTATTATATCATTTTTGTGTACCTTCCCGTAATTTTTGCCATTTTAACCCATTTTGTTTCCTCTTCGTACTTTTTGTTAGCGAATGTCATCAGTTCATGATGAAATTTTCTACTGTAGTTGAAGTCTCAAAATTACAAAGATCTACGGTAACTTCCTCGATCTTTCAAACCTGACGATTGGAAGATCGAAGGGAATAATTACATTTCCTCCGAAAATAAATATCTTACGTTATATATACACGTTTATTATTACACGTTATTTATTATTATTTTTATTTTATAAAAACATTGCATATCTTTGTAATGAAGAACAAGTTTCAGAAGGTACTTTCAAGAGAATTAATGTAAGAAGCACGAGGATGTTTACCATTGTTTTCAATTTCGGCTCCATTTTTCTCTTTTAATTGACAAACAAAAAACAACTATTGAACTCCAAGAGCTACTTCATAATCGAAGATTCTCTACAACAATATCTTTCAGTGACAATCGTCTTGTTTTCCCAACCTAATACAATGTGTATCCTTCATTTCTTTCCGGGAGTTTAATTTTGTCCTCCTCGTTCGTCGTCATCACCACCGTGCGTCACCGCAGGCGCCCGCTCGCCCGCTCTTCCTTCTTGGCGGGGATTCCTCAATGTTGCTGCGCGAGGCTGTGGCCAAGGTTGCCGAACGCGTTCGACCTTTCCACCGCGGAGGGGCCTCGCGGGCTGCGTTGCGCGGCCCCGCGCCGCCTCTGGGTGTATCAGCGGCGTTGCGCATCAAAAGCAAACGCACAGCAGCTTTGCCACCGCTTCGGATTCGATCGGACACCGGGAAAGATGGCTCAAGGTATCAACTGAGGTCACTGCAGTCCATCTGACCGGTAGGTCCTAGGTTCGAGTCCAGACGGTGGCAGGATATTCCACACTAGCTCTTCAGCTAGGTCGAATTCAGTCGCTGGGTGGAGGAGAATTCTAGCGGCCGGCTGCTCTGATCGGTAGTTTTCCGTGGTTTCTCCGATCAACACCAGGGGAATGCCGGAGCAGTACCCTACCAAACGGGCCACGAACCGCGCGCGATCTGCCCTTCCTCTTCCTTGCCCTTTCCCCTCCCCTTACACACACACACACACACACACACACACACACACTAACATGCACTGCACTACTACATATTCCGGGAGACCGGTTGGGAGCTAAGAGCTTGTCCGGACTGGGGCGGTGCCCCGCTGGTGGGAGAGTCCTGGTTAGAGGTAAAGCTCGCTAGCCGGCGGTAGGTCGAAATCCGCCATCCAGCGGGGGAAGATTATCGCCATCTCCCGAGAAAAAAACATGCACCACACTAACGGGACTAATGACCACAATAGTTGACGCACCCGGAAACACGAAAAAATCAATCAATCAATCAACCTAGATTTTAATGCTAAAATCTGATTGTTTACAGTATCATTATAGAAATGGTTTCGGAACCCATCAGCTACATAGATTCAGTATTACAAAAGCCACATTGAAAGCGCCGTATGCCTACAAACGTCAGTTTTAGTTGTGTTATTGCTTTTATTTATATCTCAAAATTTTATATTTTATGGTTTACTAGTTAATTGGTTTATTATTATTAAACGGTTTGTTAAATAATACGAACCATTTACTTAAATAATATTTCTTAATACCTCAGTCTGACATCCCTACTCGATACTGCTTTAGAACACCGAAGTAAACGTTAGATTTTTTTGAATTACTACTACGGCCAGATAGCCTTTCATGTGTTCGCGTAGGGGACCAGATATCTTCTGCCAAAATTAAGGTTTCGAAGAAATATGGCACCTTTGTCTTGCTTGTTTTCTAAATTTTATATAAGTAATTTTGTCATTCGCTACAACTCGTTTCCCGAGTCACCTGTATTGATTCAAAGCCTACGCCTATACTAAATTCTGTCAATATTGGTTGTCCATCTTTCCATTATCTCGTCATATAATGCTTACAAAATAAAAATTTATATTTTATAAACGTCAGTCTTGACGGTTACAGACCTTCATTGGCATTGGCAAGGTTAATACATGTGAAGAATTATTTTGTTTCGATGGGTTGAAGAAAATAATAGCATATTTTTTCTTCAAATACATGAATATAGAAATAATGTTTGTCTAGTTTATTATACAAGTTCAATATTTAATAAACCAAAAATGCAATGGCCATTAGATTGTTGTATTAATAGTGACGAGCCAGAAATCCTCCCTATATCATTGATATAAACAGTAATAGGATATTCATTAAATATTATGTTGATACGTTTTATTATATGCATCCAGAGGAGGTGAAGAAAACCAGAAATAGGGAAACAAAGCCTCTTGTAATAAAAAGAAAATATGTGTGGGAGGTAAAGTGAGGTATGGAAAAACGAGTTCGGTCTCTTTTTACTGCTGACCATCAAGTCGTCAACAACGAATTTGGTGCGTTGTACTTTTCATTAGATGGAACGCGTGGTGGGTGATTGTGCAATTTTTAGTTAGGACATAACGTCGTATAGAACGATTTTTCTAAAGATGAGCCAAAGTGACAGTTCGCGAAAACAAGTGAACATCACACGTATTTCAGAAAAGTATCCCTCCGCCGCGACAGCTGTTTAGCCCTTTCGTAAAGTGTTTGGTTATGGCTCCTGAGAAGACATCACTATCCAGAAGTCTAAGAGTTTTGCTGAGGTATATGCACGCACGCGAGTCCGGGAAATAATTAAATTTAATTATATATGTGGAAAATCTTTTAACATGCTCTCACAATGAGTAAAAGAAATCTGCCACGAATGTAAATAGAAAACTCTCAATCACAGCTCGCCACACAACAGCACAAAGGCCGGAACCACGTGCATCGGTACGCATCTCGCATTCAAGTCTCGGTTTTAAAATAAACACAATATTTATCACACAAAAAGTTAATTCAATGTGATATATAAAAGAAAAAAGAATTTATACAAAAGAGCACATTACACTGCACTTCCTAATATAAATTATTTCTCGCAGCGCACTATATTTTTGTCGGACGAGGACGTCACGAAAGGACGCTTCGAAGCCATTTACAAGTTAGCCAACTGCAAACGAACAAATACAGGAAGGGAGTCTACTGAGCTCGACGGCACGACGACCACAGAATCATCAGTTATGTAGCCAGCACTAGCTGTCACTTTGGCTCATACTTAGGAAAATCGCTCTATACGCGGGAGGGGAGAGGGCTAGAATGAAATTATAATTATTATTTTCGGAATGTAATACTAAAAATTTGAATACTTATTTTCATCTAATTGTCAATTACAAAACGGATTAATATCTGAGGACGCTATTAGAATAGGGGAAAATTCGTAGATTTTTCATTCTTTGAACAATAATTTGAATATTAAGACGTGCCGCGGCGAGGCGCCCATCCGAGGCGAAATACAGGGAAGTTTCGCGTACGCTAACAACGTTAATGAAATTATTCAACGAACCGGGAATAAATTGACAGAATTAACGTGCCAAGAAAGCACATTAATGGAGGATTACTCCCGAGTGCAATGCGCTCAACGCGCCTTAAGGGGCTTAGTGACGCGCTGTGTCAAGGTGTAGACACAACAAATTAAAAACAAAAAAAAATTGAAGTTAATAGATTCATTACATAACACATTTCGTAAGGATGAAGTTCACCAACCTTACAGAGTGCGGAAATGGCCACAAAATATTATCGGAGAATTATTTTAAACCAATAGGAAACATTTACATTGAACAAGAATAATAAATTATGATTGGGAAGTGGTCGCTGCCATGTAGGTCATCCGCGGTTGTCCAGTTCCAGTGATGAGCAATTGATGCCGAGCATATGGTCAAGTCAATAGCACTGAGAGTTCTACTAGATGTGTTGTTAAGATGGGTAGGAAGATTACTATTAAGTAGTACTAAGTTTGTATCATCTAGCATTTTCTTTACTATTTCCCTCTTTTGTCTTCTTTATTTGAACCCCATATGAAACTGTGGCTATTGAAGTCACCTAAGAGAAGAAATGGTATTTGAGAGTTAGTTAATTAATTGTTGAAAATCTCTAGAATTGAAGTTACAGCTGTTAGGTAAACAGCTGTGATTATATATTGATGTAAAACGTATTGTTCATATGCACTGTACCATTTTGTAATACTTGTAATTACTTCGTGTTTTTTAAATATTGTTAATCTTTTGTACAAATCATGTGGTCGCTCATGACCTAGATATTTATGCGACCTTAATAAATAAAGTAAAAAAATAATAAAAAGTATTCGAAACAAATTACATTTTTTTCATCTTTCTTCAATGCGTATTTTACACATAACATCCAAATATTGAAAGAAATCTTAAATCACTTCCGCTAATGGAAAAAATGTAACTTTTATTCAGTTTCGTCTATAACCTCACCATTTTCTGACAGTTGGAGTCATATGCAATACGTTTTCATTATGACCCTTTTCACCAGCCTTTGTAACCAATAACATTCTATATTTTTTAAGTGCTGAAATAGAACTTGAAGTTTGCTATCTCGAGAGATATCTCGTCGCCACAAAGAAAATTGCAAAAAAAATCCCTAAAGAATTTAACACTTTTTTATGTTTTTGCTCATCTCCGCAATTACGCGCTTGTCGAAATAGCATTTTGCATAGAAGTAGACAAAATTCTCTACAAAAAGTTTATATTATCTTTTTCGACATTTCGACAAATCTTTTGATTGGATTTGGTGCATGGATAGGTAAAGTGTGGGCTGTAAAATAATGTAGTATTGCATACTATAAGTTCCTCGTAGTTTTGATGATCAAATTATATTGTGTTTTTATTTCACAAATTAATTACTTTACAACGTTTCGAAGCGGTTGGCTCTATCATCAGACAAAGTACAAATACAGGCCTACTGATTTATATTTTAACATAGGGCATTGGATCCTACATCATGGGTAATGGTGATCAGCAAAATAATTTTAAAAAACACAATTGAATTAATTACTTAAAAACTGCTCGTATGAATTATGGTTCCTTATGAGTCGAATGAGTTCGGACAGTCATGCTGCCACCGTTGACTATTAACCACAACGTGACGTAAACCCATAATTGTGATAAAATTGGGATTTTATTGAAATATGTATCATTCAATACCTTAATTAATTTCATTTTATTTTGATTTAATTCCATTGTAATTTGTTTTATTTGTTCTTGTTTTATTACTTTTATTAATTAGTGAAGAAGAAGAAGAAGAAGAAGAAGAAGAAGAAGAAGAAGAAGAAGAAGAAGAAGAAGTGGAATTGCTTCTCATATGAGCAGTTTTTCGCTAATAAATTCAATTACGTTTATTTTAAATTCATATTGTAGATTACCACAGACTATGATGTAAGATGCAATTCTCCTGTGTTAAAATATAAAACATTAGGCCTTTATTTGTACTAAGTGTGATGATGGGGCCAACCTGCTGCGGAACGTTTCAACGTAAAGAATTTGTTAAATAAAAAAGCAATATAATTTGAATGACAAAAATACAATGAACATACAACTTTTACTAAACCAAAACTTGGCAATAATTTCCTTCAATAATGATATTATTATACGTGCACATTTTCTTGAGCCCTGGAATACCTACCCCTACACCTTTGCCAACATTAGTTGAATTAAGAATAATCGGTAGCAACGAGCGTTGCAGACAAAATCTGATAACTATAAATGTTTGTTTCCGTGTAATAGGAATTCTTTTCATCGAAAAACAAATAAAAAATTAGATATAAAATTATTTTTGTCAAAATAACCAACTCCTCAATCCTCCTGCAACTAGAGAAGTGAGGACTCAAGAAAACGTGCGCGGATAAAACGCACACCAACCAAATCCTAAAATAGTTCAGTAGGGCAGTCAGTAATGAGACGTGGGTTGCGGAATTATTCATACAATGTTCACACGCATAAATGTCATTAAAATAAAATAACATTTATTCACATCGAATGCTCCAACGTCTGTAAAAGAGAACAGATACACTTTACAAACATATTAGTAGTAAATTAAACTTTATTTACAGATACACATTCACATTGAAGTGCATTTTACCCGCACAGAGGGGGCAGAGATACCACTGACAATGTTTACTTACATGCACTTGAGCATGTGCTGCTACTGGCGAGCAAGACAAAATTTCGATCTAAAAGTTCTGACGTTTGCGCGCGGTACAGATTTCTGTTGTGTCCCTAACTGGGCACAGTTTATAACTTAATAGGCAAATTACAAGGTTAATTGCAATATATATATATATATATATATATATATATATATATATATATATATATATCCTACTATTAAATGCACTTGAAAATGACACACACACTAGTTCTGATGTCAAAACTGCCTAAAATAGGACTTCTATTTTCACAAAGGCAACGACACTTTACGTGACACACGAAACACGTCTGCGCGCCACGGAGAACACTTCAATTCTAATTCAACTGGGGACTAACTGAAAAATAATTTGAAAGATTCCATGGTTGATTGGCTGAAAAAGTATCAAGCAAAAGGGGAATTAAAATTAAAAATTTTGGCTGCGATGCAAATGTATCAAAGCCGTGGTTGATTGGCTGAAGCTCGACACGGCTGTTCGAGTGGCTGCCAATGGATTTCTGGGCAACACTCTTTGCAAGTAACCCGTGCGAGGTGAACGCTATCCATCCTGCTTTCCATCCTGCTTGAAGGCTGGTGAGACGAAAGAGCATGACTACAGCTCTGAAGCAATAGTGGAGAGCTAATGACAGAATAAAATATTTCTATAAAGCATGAAATGGGTGGTAAGACACACTCGCAAAATAAACACAGAAATAAACATAATTAGAGTATGACACTCTGTCCTTTCCTGGTATGAGTATGACTCCTGGTGAGAGTATGTGCATATATGACACTCTGTCCTTTCCTGGGATAGAGCATTTTTCGGACGCTAGAGCGTGCTGAAAACGGTGACTTTTGTATATTCTTTATAATGGTTTCCAAAATATGACTTATGATTAATTTCTAAATTATGACTTGTATATTTTTCTAATCTAACACTAAGCGACGTACAGTCTCAGAACACAACAAAAAAGCTGTATACTGGTATGCGGGTGTGGGATCCATTGGCCACCTGACTACCGGGGCCTGCGTTTTGGTATTTCATTTGTAACGTTTTTGTACACGTAATGAATGTTTGTTTATACCAAATTTGTTGAAATAATTTTTGCATAATATTGATAAAAATCATTAATTATGGAATCCTACTTAAGTGGGGGCCTGGGGTCAGTGGTCCCAGCAAGCCAATCCCCTGGGCGTCCCTGGTCGTATATTGTCGCGTGTTTTGCTCTGTACCATAACCTTCACCGAGAGAACAAAATGTTTTAAGTACCATAATAATTTACTAAAATGAGGTATTCTCTTGAAAAATAGAAGAAATTCCAGGTTTCAACATCCCTAATAAATATTTCCTTTCAACAGTTACCATAAAGATTGAAGTAATTTACTATTAACAATGTTTGTCAGAAAAGGTACGATAGTAAATACTGTAATACATTGCTGTTAATACTGTAATATACTAGAGGCTGATAGTGATGAAGATATGAATCTAACGATCTACTGATTTTTCTAACAGAACTAGCTTTTTAACAAGACATTCGTTTCTAGAATAAAGGACAATTCTAACTCATCAAAATCATTCAAATATGACCGATAACATACTCTATTTCCTTCATGCTTTTAGTTGGATGTGATCTATTCATGAAACGTCAACAATAGAAGGAAATCTTCTGCAGTGGAAACAGTGATTTGTCTAAAATATTATATGTAATCAGACAGAAACTACAACAGAACATGTTGCTGAAGCAGATGAAATCCTTTTGTGACTTGTACGGTAAAGATGTGATGAACGGGAACACGGATGATCTCTGCTACCAGGTACTTTCAAAGACGATGATAAAACCCAAGTTTTGTCTTGCCATAAATCCATACGTGATTCCTCCCTCTAACATGGACGTCGCAACTACCATCAAGCCAAGTTTGGGAAGACTAGCTGTTCTTTCGGGTTTGTGCTGGTTGTATAGCACACGCGTGCTGAATGAAAATAATATGAAATGCACCCTAATAACTCTCACTACGTATAATAGAAAGGCATGCTGAGGCATGTAGCTGCAGAAAATCTGGACTGAAGAGCTCGTTTCTTGGCAGGCATAGTTCTGAGCATGAATGAAATAATTCCCTTGACACTGGCGAGGCTGGGAATAATGTTTCCTTTATCGTTCAAAATTGCGCTCAAGAGGAAGCCGCCGAAATATTTTCTTATTATAAGGAAGACAATAATTTATTTAATGTGGATCTTGAATACGTAACATCAGGAACCTTCAGCCTTGCCTGTCTCGTCCACTACAGCAGCTCAGAGTACATTACACAATGAATGTATTGCGGGTTGCATGCTTTTAGTTGGTAAGTTCACTCCTTTCCCGCCCACATCTCTAGGATTGTCTTACCCTCAGTGGAGTCCTTTTTCTCATTGTAATTCCCCAGTAATAACGCATACCAAGTTTTGTTGAAATAACGTTGTTTCCGCGTTGAAGAGTCCTCTTAAGATGGCACACGAACACACGCGTATACACATCTATCAACTTTTTTCTGTATTAATATTTTTGGTAATAAGTGCATTTATTAGGCAATGTTTATAAGGCGATGACATAAAAGGGGAAGGACATATCTCGCGCGGGCCGTGGCCCGTTTTATAGGGTACTGCTTCGGCATTCGCCTGGTGCTGATCGGAGAAACCACGGAAAACTACCGATCAGAGCAGCCGGCCACTAGAGTTCTCCACCAGACAGCGACTGAATTCGACCTAGCTGAAAAGCTAGTGTCGAAAATCCTGCCGCCGTCAGGACTCAAACCTAGGACCTCCCGGTCAGAGGTGCTGCAGTGGCATCAGTTGATGCACTGAGCTACCGTTCCCGGTTTGAAAGAATGTGATTTGCCATTGTTTCCTCATTTTCAATTACATGAACATACATGAACAAACCATAACTATGTAAAAACAGATTACAATGAAGGGAAGCTTTTCCTGATCCAAATGATCATCTTTACTGGGAGACGATACATCACATTTATTTATTTAGACAAACAAACAGACACACAGACAAAGTATTAAAGGACCAAAGGAACGAACAAAGGAGCAAAGGAACCAACAAACGAACAAACGAATATAGGAATAAATGAATAAATGTAGCTTTAACCGTACAAAAAGTTTCACAAAAAACTTGTAATCTGTTTTTAAAATTGTTTTTAAAATTACCTTGATTTCAATCAATGTTACTCAAAACCTTATAATTTTTTAAGTGTTGCAACGATATCGAATATTGTACTCCGGATAATCATACGCAAAATGTTGTGCAATATGCGTGCTGATGCCTTTTGCGTCTTTTCAGAGCCGCCGGACGGTTAATTCGTTCCGCCCAGCTGCATCCACGACACTTTGGCGCTAGACGGGCGGGGGCTCTGTTTACTTTAACGCCGGTCACGGGTTTCTCCCCGGGCATCTAGCTGGGGAAGGGTGGCTGCACAGTTCGGAGACTCCGGGATAGACCACCTGCGATTATTTACTAAAAGTGTGCAAGTGCGCATTATGGAAAATTCCACTCGACACACCGGCAAGACGCAGAAGCTGATTGGACAAAAATTAGTTAAGACGTAGAAACTCTTCACCAATGGAAGCACGTTTTGGCAAAATTCTCCTGAAACTTCTAGAACATTTGGGAAACGCTGAATTGCGGCGAGAGGCTGGAGGGAGAGCGCTGACGTGCGCTGAGCACGCAGGACCAAAGGGCGGGAGAAGGGCAGTGTCCCGCTACCTTGAATTGCGGACGAGTAGCTCCTCCGGTTACTCACTTATCGAGGGAACGAACGATTAGATGATTACTGTGTGTTAGAGAGTAATCGAGTATAATTTTTTATCTCTGCCGATCACGCCGCGTAGCACGTCACAAGTTACGTGATGATCATTATCGCGCTGTCGGACGCCTGAGTTGTAAGCTGTCGTCACCACCACTGTGGTCATCGCCGTCGCCGTCGCCGTGGCCGTCGCCGTCGCCGTCGCCGTCGCCGCCGCCGTCGCCACCGTCGTCGTCGTCGTCGTCGTCGCCGTCGCCGTCGCCGTCGCCGTCGCCGTCGCCGTCGCCGTCGCCGTCGCCGTCGCCGTCGCCGTCGCCGTCGCCGTCGCCGTCGCCGTCGCGTCGCCGTCGCCGTCGCCGTCGCCGTCGCCGTCGCCGTCGCCGTCGCCGTCGCTGTCGCCGTCGCCGTCGCCGTCGCGTCGCCGTCGCCGTCGCGTTGCCGTCGCCGTCGCCGTCGCGTCGCCGTCGCCTCGCTGTCGTCGCGCGATCGCCGTCGCCGTCGTCGTGCAGTCGTTCGGTCGCCGTTTCGTCGTCGCCGTCACGCCGCGTCGCCGTCCGTCGTCGATCGTCGTCGCGTCGTCGTCGCCGTGCGCGTCGTCCCGTCGCCGTCGCCGTCGTCGCCGTCGCCGTCGTCGCCGTCGCCGTCGCCGTCGCCGTCGCCGCGCGTCGCACGTCGTCGTCGTCGTCGTCGTCGCCGCCGCGTCGCCGCCGACCCGCCCCGCCGCGCCGACGCGGGACACAAGGACTCCCTGCACCCCCGAGACACGCCGTCTGGCGTGAGGTTCGGCGACCTGTGGTTGTTCACCCCAGCGGGCCTGCATTGTAAACGGTGACTGTGCACTGATTTGTCGAGCTGCGGCAAAATCTCCATCACCCCTTCAGACACAACGTTTATTTAAAACAAACAAACTTTTATCCAGGGTTATAGTCAACCTCCAGGAAGTGCTGGCCGCGCATTGGCGCCTTCCTCATAATGTTAAGTTTTCTATAATGTACTAACTTTGTAGCGTAAAATTAGAAGTATCAATTATTCCTGAGCTCAGACCTTGATTTTTGTCTTTTAAAGTTTTAATTATTTTATTAAAGTTCACTTGTGTTCAAAATAACCTTTATTTAATTAATTACGTAGCTAAATCCGTCCACCATCCATATTTTTAGAATCTACATGCTTCCTGAGCTAGCTGGCCACACGAGCCCAGGTAAGCACAGGTAGGTTTGGGAGACCGGGTTCGGTGCAGTCTATACGTCCTCATTTAAACATGTAATTTTCAACAAAGCAATTTAGTCAGAGGAATGATCTCTATTTTCAATTCTGTGTTGAAGATGTCGAAAAAATTAAGAACTTTTGAAAATTCTGAAAATTCAGATATTTCAATGACCTGCGCCGATGTTGAAGCGTCCTTTTTGACGACAAAGTTTAATAAAAAATATGTTTCTGAGATATATGTGAAAATTTCCTCGAGACTTTATGTAAAGTGCTCACAAAAATTGAAATAGTGGTTTCAATTTTCAAGCGACCAACCCAGTCAGATCGATTAAGGATTATCTATTTTTGTGCAAATATTGCGATTTTGCACTGCCATACTTACTGCAACTGCAAATACTTGCAATTTTGCTGGTAGCCTTGTTACAACAGATGGACAGACGTTTTACCATAAAACAATTTTTAGGTATCAAGAACTGTCGAGATGTAGATACCGACTACATGACGTGTTAGAAGAAGAAATGTACTAAGAGAAACAAAAATTATCTCCCTTGTTTGTTATCAGTGATCTAAAGACGCATATTTCTGCCGCAAATTCGCCGTTATTTGCTGAAGCAATTCATAACGTACTCTGAACTACGTATGTAGAATCCGGAGAAGTAAACTCCTGGTACCTTCTTATAGTTAAAATTATTAATGGTAAATCAGAGTTTTTGAATATCAATAAAAAACAAAGATAGTTGTTATAAAGTGTTTTTTCGTTTAGAAAAATTTTTGAGCTTTCTACTCAACCACTCATTTTTTCTTTCAAAGGAAAGGTAGATCTCCAGGTATATTTTCATTCTCTCTTATTAATTGGTTTTATAGCAAAAAGCAACACATTTTATAACAACATTTATAGTATGTATGCTTGTATGCCGTTTATTTGTTGATAACGTTATCTTTAAGACCAACTACAATACAGTTGTCATGGAGCTACGAATATTGAGAGATGGTATGGCGCCACGAACTTGAAGCCACCTCCGCCATATTGACGAGTCCATAAATCTTGTAGCATAGACAAACTGCGTGTGAGTGCTCTGTGGCTTGCAGCTGTGCTCGTGTTTAGTTGTGTTGTTTGGCGTCGTTTTTTAATATTTAAAAGCCTAGTTCAGAATAGCTAGCGCTTTGTAACAGTTCGTTATGGTTACTTGTGTGCTAACGGCTGTACAAACCGTAAGGAAAACCGGAAATTGCTTTCCACAAGTAAAATACTACTCCATACAGTTTGGAACATTTAGTAATTTTGTAAGTTATTCGTTAATTTTTGTGAATTGTTTCTTTAAGATTTCCTGCAGATCCAAAGCGGAGAGCATTGTAGAAGTTGTACGAAGGCAATTGATAGCCTAGCAATTACAGCAAGTTATGTTGAGCTCATTTCCAAGAACATGATTTTGTTAGAACTTCTTTGCGGAAATCACAGATTCATCAACCTTTCCCACTTTTCCAGAAAATAGCTAATGACGTAGTGTAAGGTCTGCAGTAACAGTAAAGAAGTTTGACACGTGTTTTGGACCCATCAATATGGCGGACTGGCTGCACTTGCTGAACGCGGAAGAGGTTGGTAAGGGCACCTTCATATATTCATAGCTCCAAGACACTTATATTAGGTGTTGTATTTTGCGAGTTGCAATTCATCTACTGAGTGCTGTTGACGTTTTGTCATTACAGCCAACTATAGTGAGTGTGAGGTTATGCACGATGCAAGGATAACATTATCTCAAAGGATAAGACACTATGAAACCATTCTGAATTTTAAAGGCTAGTTAACTCCCATGTTCCTGAATTTCAGGCCCTTTTCATTTTTTAAGCGCTGGTACTTGTTAGATAGCTCAAGCTAGGAGAATTCATTAAAAACCTAAGCGCCTGACAACGAAATTTTTAAAAGAAGTTAATTAAAAACTCTAAAGTGTAAATAATGCCACCCATTATTTACAAAAATGTGAGTTAGACTAATTAAAAACAGCATGGTATTTAATTAACATTGAGTTCTGCATTCTGGTTTTGTAGCGTTTTGTCGTTTGAATCCTTCTAGCTTCAAGATAGTTGTAGGCAACCACTGACACGTTCCTGTAACAAGGGTTGCATTCATACAATCATGACTCCTGTAGGAAATATGAAAAATTGGAAAATCTTGGGCAATAATCTAACAATTCACTTTTAATTCACGAGGACGTTAACTAATAAATAATTATGTTGGATATTTCAGTTACTATTAACATCTCGACCCTTTTAGCGAGGGTGGCTTCGAGAAGGGGCTATTTAAAAATTAGCGTAATTAAACGAGGTCTTTGTTTTTATAAATATGATTAATATATTTTTATTAATTTATTTTCCACAAAAGGATCCAAAAGGATGGAACCTCCAACGCAGGGATACCCAACCGCACCTCCTAGTGATGGAGGATGGTAACGGGTTTCATTAACAACCGAGTAAAGTTAAGAGAGTAAGCATTTCTTCAGTAAAGGTACTCTCAAGTAAAATATAAGCGTTTCACCACGCTTCAGGAGGGTTATGTTACTCTAGAGTACATACTCCCAGATTTACTTTGCGAACCCGCTGAACGCGCAGTTTTTCATACAAAGCTGAGAGCGATTCAAGAGGCCGTGAACAAGAGTGACGCTGCGAACCATTGCGGACCAACGGGAACCTCTGGTTATTTACTTTCATTTCAGTTTTAGAGTTCTTTGCGGCATCTTGGTGTTAGTATTTTGAGGTGATTTGAGATAGCTTAGCTTATTTTTTATTTTTCGTATCTCTTTTAAAAAATTAAAAAAAACTTCTTTGATGCTTTTCTCATTCATACATGTAGAGTAACACTTAGGCAACTTGTAGAGGGGGAAATCTTCAGCACACTCAAATTTGAAAACATATATTGAAAAAAAATTTACATTCAGGATTTTTAATTTTATTAATACAAAATTATTATTGCACAATGATTCATGAATATAAACATTCAAGTAAATATTCATTTAATTATAAAAATATTAAAACTATTTAGGAAACATCCTCTTTATTTAGAGGTGAAATTTCTCCAATTCCCACCCTGAATACGCCAGAAAACATTTTAAGAATATGTGGAGTTAGTTCTACATTCTTTTAATGTTTAAAATATAACGTGCGCCGTCACAAATTTCCGAAACAATTCCATTATGAAGCGATTTTAGAGCAAATATATGGCACTTCATTTCAATGGACATCTTTCACCAATGCCATTTCTTGAAACAGTTAAAACCTCTGTTACCAATTCCTGTACTTATTTAGTCTATTTTATGTTTTTGAATGAAGTCATAATATTCTGACACTTTTGTGAAAGTTGTATACTGAAGCACATTACAGGCGTCCGCATTTTGCGCTGGAACACCTACACTCACAAGACCCATTAGATACCATTTACCATCTCTGAATTGAGTTGCATAGCCACCACCACTATCACCTGGACACACACTTGTACCTGAAACAATAAATTATGTGGAATCATCTACGATGCATTTGGAATTTTGGGTCGACTGTCCGACTTTAGCGTCTAGTTAACTGTGTTCCCCATTGGTGGGTCTAGTTTAATTCCCATGTTTGGGGGGACCATCTACGATATTACCATTAATTAAGTTCAGTAACACAATATTAATTCAAAATTATTAATAAAACATGACCTGAAACTCTTGTAGTTTTTAAAATATCCAATTTTTAGAGAAGATAAAAATAGATACTTGCCATATGAGGGGCTTTATTGACTTAAAATTGTTCATGCTCTAGCTAGTATTATTATTTTCTAAAGTAACAAACATGATTGAAAGATACTTACCGTTACGATATCCTGCACAGAATTTGTTATTAGTGAGAAATGCCAAAAATGATGGAGGTACTTCTTTCTCACAAACTTCAAATTCAACATATGGTAAAGTAGCTTTATGAATTTTATCACTTTGAGTCTGTTTTTCTGTGATGCCCCAACCCATCACCTGGAAACCATCAACCATGGTATTTAACGTTATTCGAATCATCTCTCGAAATGCAATGTAGAATGTACTCACAGTTTTAACGTATTGGTGTGGTCATGGATGAGCAAATTAGTCCTCAGGGTTGCAAGCAACAATCAAGTGTGGTCAGAGGTCAATTCTGATAATCGTGTCCCGTGTAGAAGTAAGGAGACAAGTTATAAATTACCGTAACTGATGTTTCATTCACTTCGAGTCCCAATGGTGGTACTATTTAGCCCAGTTACGGGGATGGATGGGGGATTGACATTTACTGAATTAGGATTCTGGAGGCAAAGTGCGCCGATGGGTCATTTCCTATCAATTCAAGTGGTTTGCCAGAAGAAAGCGCGTGTGATCCTCTCTAACCCATTCTGCCTCTCGGATTAGACCCAAATACCCAACACTTTGATACCTAACGATATTAACCTCAAATATATATGGTTTTACTTATTCAATTCATATTATTATCAGTAAATCCATCTATTACTTACAATTCCTAGCTTTCCAGGTAAGAAGAGTCTCTCGTACTCTTTATTGTAATCCATACAAATTGGTCTGACTGCTATTGACATGGTAATAGCTTGTTTCACATTCACCACAGCAATATCATTGGCCCAGTTCAGAGTATCACCTCTAAATCTGTCGTGAAGTATTACTTCCAGAATCTGCAAAACAAAAAAAGTGTTATAGATCTACAACAGTGTAATAGATCTACAACAAAATTTCTAGTTTTAATTCACTCGTTTAAGTTTACGCACATCAGGCAATTGAACGTGTCTTTCATTTACATCCCACTTTCGGAGAAATTTTCCCACAGCAACTCTGAACTCCTTGTAGTCAAAGGGACCTCCAACAACGGAGTTCCAAAAACAATGAGCAGCTGTAAATTTATGATACATGATTAATATCATTAAAATTAGCATTATTTAAAGTAAAATTTATAGGAAAGTTAATTTTTTATCATAAAAATAGCTTAATTTAGAAGACTATAATTCACATGAAATTTACATTTCAAAATGAACATTTGGATATTTCCTTATCCTGAGCAAATTCTGGACCTACAACCAGAATCTTATGGAATTTAAGGAAAGAGTAAAAATAGTACATCCTTTGATTTCGGTACGTTTCTCTAGCTCAGTAATTATGTCAATTGTGATAAACACTCAATAAGTAATTATTAATTTTTTATCACTTAACATATTTATAATACTATTTTCAAACGAGCACATATATTGAACAATCATTGAAACAACAATTACCTATAGAAATAATGATTACCTACAAAATGTTTCATGTTGTGATGAAAAAAGTTTGAAAACATTTGATTTGTGGCACAGTGAACGTATTAGGATTCAATATAATTTGATATTATGAACAATTAATTATAATCATATAGAAAAATATTACCGAGAGTTATTAATTGAAGAAGTAAACAATGTCTCTGACACGAACAGTTATAGAAGAAAAACATAACAAAGGAAATTTTAATGTAATCTCTTTTATTCCTCTCAAACTTTTACCTTCTCAGACTTTAGCTTAAATCACATTTTTATTGATTTATTGAAGTAAACAAGGTGCACGAAGTAGATTACAAAAGGAGAAGTTATGTCTCAATTATTCATAAATTTAATAATATCCTGGTACGATAAACATATAAAACTGATACAAAAATAAGGTCGCACGTATTCTGTCATAAGCAATACTCAAATACCTCAATCTATTGTGCTTCCAAGCATTTGATTTCAGTACGGAAACGTATGAAGTATTACCCTCTCTTTCTATTTAATATCATTTACCTGAATTTACAAGATCAAAGGGCTCCCCTTCCACCTACCTGCTAGCATATTCATGACATTCTTTGCATTATTCTTTGTCAGGGGCGCCCAGAGAGAAGAAGGTGCCTTGGGGCAGTACATCCGTGGGGGGCTCCTTATTTCCAACTAACGTTCCCCTTATTTAATATTAATTACACATTATTAATATTAGTTATACTTTAAAGTGAATCATATTTCCATTATTTAAATATGTATTGAAGGAAATATATTTTGTATAAATTTCCGACCCACACACAAGTAGCCACAGCTCCTTCACCCTCTGGATGCCCTTGATCTTTGTCGTTTACTACTTGAAGTATAGAGAATGTAATTGGTAATGCTACAGGAAATGATGGCGATAAAAAATATCTCACTTTAATGTACTAGTTGGTACCTCTTTCTTTTGAATAGGAATCCCCATTTCGTTTTCGCTACCCTCCCCTTCCGTCTGTCATCTACCGGTGCAGAGAGGTCGGGGGTCTACCAGGGCACAATTCTTCTCAGCTCCGTGCTCGATATCGCCAGTCACCTGGCTCACACCGGCGCGATACTGCAGCGTGCGCCTGGGAAATTCGCTAGTCGCGGTACAACGTGGTCCGTTCACAGAGAATCTCATTATGAGTCTGCGTTTGGTCTCTCGTGCTCAATGAATATCACGCCTAGGTCGTCTTTAAGGCTCCCACAGACCGGCGCGATACATCCGCAGCGGGTGCGCCGCGGAAAATTCCGCTGACGCGTACGGAACTGGTCGTTCAAGCGGAATCATAGTCGCGTTTGGTGCTTTCATCCATAAACGCTCTTCATTCGCACGAGATATAAAATGCCAATGTTCGTAGTAATATGATTTCTGAATATATGCGGCACGGTGCTTTTACTTTCTTTATCTACGATTTTCCATGAAATTGCAAATATCTCTTTAGGAAACGAAGGAAAGGGGTCATTGACTTTGAGCTAGAAGAGAAAAAGTACGGAGAATTTCATACCTTGCTGCCACACAGGACGATACGCGCATTTATGTTTACCAGAAGTGACAGTGACTGTCTCGATGAAATTTTTAATCTTATCGCAGAAGACATAACAAAATCTGACACTTGACAATCGTGACGCTAATCGTTAGTTAGTTAGTTAATGCCTTATTTTACGTGGCGAGACTCGGGCCATCAGGCCCGCTCTTCCGTCTAACCACGCAAATTTCGTTACGCTCCTTTCACCACCTAGCGGAGAAAGGAGGTATTGTTGGGCGACTAAACAGGCGGATCTCAATTTTGCTCAGAGGCTTCATTTAGGCTTGAGGATCTTTTACATGCAAGTAAATCTACTAACATGGGACAGCCGGCTTTACTTCCCCTCCGAAGGAAGGCGTACGAAGGATTTTTTCGCCCTTAAAAATCCACGGCTTCGATCGGGTTTGAACCCGCAAACTCTGGTACAACAGTCCGGTACGCTGACCGTTATACCACCGAATCCGTCAAATCGTGATCTCACTTAAGGGACGACTTGTTATTACACACGATTACAAGTATTTTTTCTGAGCGTTCAGTCGTGTCAGATTTACTAGCGTCCTGAAAGTATTCCACCGACGAAGACGCGTCCGACCGCGAAACAAAATCCGCCAAGGATTAAACGCTGCCAATGAAAATGCCTCACCAGCCCCGCAGGTCTGTGGGAGCCTTTAGATTGATTGATTGATTTTTTCGGGTTTCCGGGCAAATCAACTGCTTTGGTCATTATTCCCGTTAGTGTAGTGCAGGTTTTCTCGGGAGATATTTCCCCGCTGGATGGCGAGATCCGGCGCCGACCTACCGTCGGCTAGTGGGGTTCCCCCGAACCAGGACTCTCCCA
Organism: Teleogryllus oceanicus; assembly: GCA_964035755.1. NCBI lineage: Eukaryota > Metazoa > Arthropoda > Insecta > Orthoptera > Gryllidae > Teleogryllus > Teleogryllus oceanicus. The sequence continues at coordinate 225,651,399 of CAXIVR010000002.1, read as the reverse complement.
ACAGCGGGGCACCGCCCCAGCCGGGACAAGCACTAAGCTCCGGACTGGTGTCCCGGAATATGTGGTAGTGTAGTGCATGTTAGTGTAAGTGTGTGTGTAAGGGGAGAGGATAGGACAAGGAAGGGGAAGGACAGATCGCGCGCGGTCCGGGGCCCGTTTGTTAGGGTACTGCTCCGTCATTCGCCTGGTGATGATCGGAGAAAGCACGGAAAACTACCGATCAGAGCAGCCGGCCGCTAGAATTCTTCTCCAGACAGCGACAGATTTCGACCTAGCTGAAAAGCTAGTGTCGAAAATCCTGCCGCCGTGGGGAGTGGGAACCTAGGACCTCCCGGTCAGAGGCGCTGCAGTGACATCAGTTGGTGCACTGAGCTACCGCTTCTGGTGGGAGCCTTTAGACCCATACTGGACCACCATTACCATTAAATTGTATTTGCCCGTGGTATCCCCACATACCCTCCTCGACCATTGTTCTGGGTGTGAAGAACCAGTTCCTCAATTACACATCAGCACGTAGTAGATCTGACAGCGAGTAACCGGGTGAGAGTGAGGAATAATCGAAATTAAGAGTACAGAGGTGATAAACTAGATATTGTGAATGTCATACTACAAAATATACGAGCTTTACACAGGATTCGAACACACAGATTTCGTGTTCTCGTACTAAGGGAAATCTTCCCCAAGACACTCTAGCATAAGGCCCGCCAATTCTATGGATTCTGCTAATAAAGATTGTGTGAAATTGTAATAATTTAACAATAATCATAATAATAATAATAATAATAATAATAATTATTATTATTCACGTGTAAAATTAAACTTTGTTGATGCGTATTTGACCAATAATATGCTTTGCAATACTTAATATATTAATTTCAATGTCATTCAACACTTTTCATTGTCACATAAGGATGTCAAAATTATTTAGCTTTCAAATATTTCAACTGGCATCCATAAATTAAATAATATTTACAGTTCGCATCAATATGATAATTATTTAGTCCCCTTTTCTGTAATTTTTATATTTCGTAAATTGTGTTCGATCGACGTCGTGGATTTTTAAGGGCGAAAAAATCCTTCGTACGCCTTCCTTCGGAGGGGAAGTAAAGCCGAATGTCCTATGTAATAGATTTACTGCATGTAAAAGATTCTGAAGCCTAAAAGAAGCCTCTGAGCAAAATTGAGATCCGCCTGTTTCGTCGCCCAAGATAATACCTCCTTTCTCTGCTAGGTGGTGAAAGGGGCATAGCGAAATTTGCGTGGTTAGACGGAAGAGCGGGCCTGATGGCCCGAGTCTTGCCACGTAAAATAAGGCATTAACTAACTACATACGTAAATGTAATAAAATATATATGCTATTTCACATTGCTAATGGGAATTCAATATTTTGGTGAC